>JADRCD010230669.1:26840-61009 GCA_019843815.1 Montemys delectorum
TTTCTTTCTTTCTTTCTTTCTTTCTTCTTTCTTCCTTCCTTCCTTCCCTCCTCCTCCTTCTTCCTCCTCCTCCTCCTCCTCCTCTTCCTCCTCCTCCTCCTCTTCCTCCTCCTCCTCTTCTTCCTCCTTCCTCCTCCCTCCTTCTCCTTCTTTTTTTTTTTTCCCCTGAGATAGGGTTTCTCTGTTTAGCTCCTCCTCCTCCTCCTCCTCCTCCTCCTCCTCCTCCTCCTCCTCTTCTTCCTCCTTCCTCCTCCCTCCTTCTCCTTCTTTTTTTGTTTTTCCCTGAGATAGGGTTTCTCTGTTTAGCCCCGGCTGTCCTGGACCTCACTCTGTAGACCGGGCTGGCCTTGAACTCAGAAATCCACCTGCCTCTGCCTCCCAAGTGCTGGGATCAAAGGAGTGTGCCATCACTGCCTGGCAAGACCATTGTTAATGGATTCTGATTTTTGCAAAAAAGCTGCAAGTCACATCCTAGGAATAAATGGGGACATGTGTACCTAGGCTTTGCTCTGTATGAAATAAAATTACTCTACAAGTGTTAAATTTTTATCAGCTTAATTAAACCTTTTTTTAAAGTAAAGTCTCACTCTGTAGTCCAGTATGGCCTTGAATTCATGACTTCTGCTTACAAAGTACCAGGACCTACAGGTATGAGCCACTGGGTCTAAAATGTTTTAATATGGTAGCAATATATGGTACTTGGAAGATTGTACTTTTAGGAAAACTAAGGATAAAGTATCCATAAGCTTTCAATTTATTTTTTCAACTTCAGGAAAAATGTAATATACATGTATATATATTTTTTGCAAAAAAGCTGCAAGCCACATCTTAGGAATAAATGGGAAAACATGTACCTAGGGTCTGCTCTGTATGTATATATGCAGAAATAAAACATGAAAAACTAATAAATCTAGGTGAAGATCTTCATTCATTGCACTTTCAAATTTTCAATGAGGTTTAAAACTTTCAAAATTAAAAAAACATAAAAAGGTAATTATATGAATTAAAAAGTCAATCACACTTAAGCAACATGTAAGTTCACAGAAGAAAGTAACTCTGATTAATAGTCATACCCCCCTCAAGGCACAGGTGTTAATAATAGTTTGTTTCTGCTTACACCTTCACACTATTTTTTTTCTGCATATACCAACCACCTACTCCTTCACAAAGAAAACACTGCCTGCCTCTTACCGACTTGATAGGAGGTAACATGGCTGCCAACAATCCCAAAATCCTCTTCTGGGAACACTCTGCAAACACTTGCTCAGGGTTTGGAGTAATCGCCTTCCCTTCTACTGGTGCCTGAGATGACGCTTCTGGATGTTCAGCATCTGTGTGGGAAAAAAGCACTTTCAGATTTTGCTGGGCTCTACATATGTAAAAGGCAACTAAACCACAACACTGTCTCTGCGTGTGGCTATAGAAAAAAGCTGGAAATGTAATATTCTACTGCTAAAGCCAGCCTTGGTAATGCATACTTGGAATCCTAGCACTTGACAGGATGGATAAGCAAGAGTTTGAGGCCAGTCTGGGCTACACAGCAGGACTCTGTTTCAAAAAGAAGAACAAAGCAGCTGGAGAGTTAGTTTAGTGGTTAAAAACACCAGCTGTTCTTCCAGAGGATCTAGATTTGATCCCAGCATTCACATGGCGGCTCACAACCATCTGTAACTCCAGTTTTAGGGGAATTGACTTCCTCTCTGGCCTTTGCCTATACCAGGCATACACTTGGTACACAGATATACATGTAGACAAAACACCCATACACATAAAAGAAAAATTATCTTTTCAAAAACAACAAAAACTGGGACTGAAAAGATGGCTCAGCAATTAAGAGCACTGTCTGCTCTTCCAGAAGACCTGAGTTCAATTCCCAGCAACCACATGGTGGCTCACAACCATCTGTAGTGGGATCAGATGCCCCCTTCTGGTGTGCCCGAAGACAGTGACAGTGTACTCACATACATAAAATAAATAAATCTTAAAAAACAAAACCAAACCAGAACCATAACAAACTCTATTGCTGGATACTTTCTACATAGTTGCCTCCTCAAGGAGGCCGTCCTGCTCCCTAATGAGACAGGCAGCCATCTACTGCTACCTCCCATTCTCTGAACCTGCTCTTAAACTACATGCTATCTATCTAGCATCTGATTACCCTTTAACATTCTGTGTTTGCTGTTTATCATTTGCCCTTCTGATTTTTGCTTCTTTTGTGATACACTTAAAATATCTGGCCGGGCAGTAGTGGCGCACGCCTTTAATCCCAGCACTTGGCAGGCAGAGGCAGACAGATTTCTGAGTTTGAGGCCAGCATGGTCTACAGAGTGAGTTCCAGGACAGCCAGGGCTACACAGAGAAACCCTGTCTTGAAAAACAAACAAACAAACAAACAAACAAAAATCTAACTATGTCTAACCTCAGAACATGGGGTTCTTGACAGACATTTGTGGCCTATGAACCAGAATGCTGGTCTTCAGGGGAATCTGACTCTGAGACTTTGAGGATTTGGCAATGATGTGAAGTGTCTACTGTTTCTGAGAGCTGGCCTTGAAGATGTTGCAGAATATACTCACTTGCACTTCTATTATAGAACAACCAATGGGATAGACTGTGACTCCCTGGGCTCCTTGAAGCACCTCCTCCCACCCAGCACTATTGCCCCAACCTGTAAAATTGCAGCTCTGACCCCACCACCGCCATCACCTAGCAGGCTGAGGCCTGAATGGCACAGGCATGCAGCAGGGTGCCACAGGAAGTCTTCTGTATCATCTTCCAGTGCTCTGTTCTGCCCCTGCACACCTGGTATGTGGACCTAACCTTGTTACTTCTGGAACCTACAAAGAGGCCTATGCTACCTACATGTTAGTCCCTACTGCATATCCTGGCACATTCAAGGTCCCTTACATCTCTCCCTTTACGTGGCATTTTACAAACACAATCTGCTCTGGCTCCCAATGAGGACTAACACTTGTCATCTTTCTTCTGGGGCCAGAATCACAGGCCACCTCATATGACAGTGATTTGTACCTCTGTCTGAAACCTTCCTGGATTATAAGTTCCAGGAGGATAGAGGATAGATGTCTCTGTGTTGGTAGATTGCATCCTTGGGATATAGGATGGTGCTAACAAAGAGAAGGTACTTGGTTGGTAAACAATAAATAAGCTAAAATGAAGGATAGATGATGTTAAGTTACCAGCCACAACTAAACAGATGGAGAACCCTTAGTTGCTGGACAATTTCAATCGTAAGCAACGGTGCAGGTATGATAATATGTGCAGGTATGATAATATGTGCAGGTATGATAATATTCGCAAAGGAAGGAGGGAGAGTTAGCAACCAATTCTGACCTGGAAGTCCTGGAGTCACGTTAGCACTGGCAGGTGCATCTGAAACTTGGGTCTGGCATGAAGGGTCCTTCATTATGGAGAGATCTTCACCTGCCTTTTTCTTCTGCTTGTAATCCAGGGATCTAGTTTCCTTATCTGCAGCTCTCTTTTCCTAGAAACAGAGTGGTAAATGTGAAAGAATACAACAACAATGCACTCCACATACAATTTGTCATGAGCTAGTCTCTCACGCACTAAGAATCTTCTGAGTTACTAATGTCTTAGGTAAACCACTCCTCTAAGGTGATGCTTCACGCATCGCTTCTCTTGACGGGCTGTCAGAGCTGTCCGGTCACATAAGTGTGGTTCATACCAAGTCTCACTCTGGGAAAATGATGAAGTTGTTGTCTTCCTTTAGTCAATACAATGATCATCTTCATATACTTTTTTTGGTAGAAAAATAAACACAGGCTGGGCCATCCCTCACAATAAACTGCTTACCATGTAAACATGAGGACCTAAGTTTGGATTTGTAGCAACCACATAACAAGTCAGCAGTGGTGGGGAGTGCCTGTCATCCCAGTGGGGAGGAGGCGGGGACAGGAAGACCCCTGGAGCTTACTGGCCAGCTCGGGTTACTGACCTGCTGTTTCGGGTTCAGTGAGGACCCTGTCTCAAAACAAGGTGGAAGGTGACAGAGGAAGAGAGCTGATGTTGACTTCTGGCTTCCACACACATGCACATGCAAATGTACACATGCATACACACACATAGAAAAAGCAAACCTATCTTTACTTACAATAAGAAAAGTATTCTATCTGCTATTACCTTTAATGCTAATGTAAAGATAAGGCTACAACAAGCCTACACATAATAGTATTTCTATTGCCACAGATGCAGGTATTTTATTGATGTAGAAATGAACATTCTAAGGATATAGGACAGAACTGTGACCTCAGTGGGTAAGAGACCTTGGTATACAAACATGAGGATGGGTCATATAAAGGCTGAACATGGTCACGGATGTGTTACGTCTGTAATGGCTGTCAGGGAGGGAGGCAAGAGGATTGCTGGGGCTTGTTGATCTTATTAGTTCCAGGTTCAGTGAGAAACCCTGTCTCAAGGAATATGGCAGAGAATAATAGAGCAGGATATCCAATGTCCACTTCTGACATGGAACTTACCATGTGCTGTGTTCTAAGCACTTTACATGTTTCTTCCAAGTATGGCAGTACTTAACTCCTATAATCACCCTGTATTACAGGCACTGTTATCACCCTCTTTTACAGAATGCACCTGCACACACGTACCCAAACACATATGCATGCACATACAAGAGACTGAGACACATACGCATGCCTACACACAAACAAAGAGAGAGAGAGAGAGAGAGAGAACACAAAGCCAAGTAGAAGGAGTTGCTACTGGCCAAACATGGGGCAATCTGAGCATCAAAATAAATAAAAGTAAAAGATTTGGGTTTTAGTGGATTAAAAGAATGTAGTCTCCTTTGGTGTAAATGAATGAACACATTGATAGAGGGAGCCACGATGCTGTAGGCAGCCTGTTACATGATACTGAGGGCTGAGGGATACAGATATTCCAGGCACAGAGGTGAGGACTGCTGTCCCTCCTGACTGGATAGATCGACTGCTTTCCGCCTTGTACAAGGTAGTCTGTGGCAGGTTAACATGTCGTGTGCCAAAGGTGGTGGTAGGCCACAGCTGAGAGACAAGCAGCTTGAGATTATCCTGACCTGGTACTCTGATGAGGCTTCAACAGAAATACCAGTGGCTCCTGAAGCAAAGGTGGGGATATTTATAGCATAGGCTCAAGACCTGAAGGCAAGCTCCTACAAAAATAATCTTTTGTTTATTTAGTTAATCTTATTTTAAATTCACAAAAGGATCTTTACATCTGTGTTACCAACACAGATTGTACTTGGGCCTATAAAGGTTTTTCTGTTGAGTGAATATAAACCAAAGCTGCACAACCTATGCTCTGAACGCCCCTGGTGTGCATCCTTATGTGACTGGCTCCAGGTGTGCAAGCTGTGACTTTGTGGTAGACACGTTACTTACATTGCAGGGCACAAACAGGCCTGCATCTGCCCGCTCCTTGGGAAGTTGAGCTGTTTTCTTCTCTAGCTGCTCCTCTGATGCATGGAAGGACTCTGTGACTGGCAGGGCTTGATTTTCTGAGGTAGAGTCACCATCTGGCAATACACCAAGAAGAGCTAGAGCTTTAAGACCTGGAACGGGAAAAAACAAGAAAATGGTTAAATGTTCCCAACAAGGGCTATCTCTGGCAAGTGCCAGAAAGCACTTGCCCACTGTGCAGAAGCAGATGGCTGAGGGGTTACACAAACCACACAGCAGTGTGCCTGGCACTCTACATCCATTCCATGCTTGATCTCAAGTGGGGACAGACAGACAGCAAGGGGAAAGCAAGACTGCACTTGAAGTCAATGAAAATTGAAGACACAACAGGCAACAGGATTGTTTTCAAAGTTACAAACATATTTTTCTGATAGTGTCAAGCAATTAAGACTTTTTTTTTTTTTTTTTTTTTTTTGAGATAGTAGGGTCGCACTATGTACTGCTGGCTTGCCTGAAACCTGTTGTAGAACAGGGTGGGCTTGAACTTAGAGTGCTGCATAAGTGCTAGACTTAAAGACATGTACTATGTCCAGCTGGTAACTAGAGTTTTGAATCCCTACTGGCAGATAGAGACATCACCAACTGATCTGATCCCCTGATGTCAATTAGGATGGGGAGTCTACTGTCCTAGAGAAACTTAAAGTTTAACATTTACATTACTTTTTTACTAACACCCTCAGGGAAGTCAGAATTACCTCTTTATTTTGTTATTCTGAGAAAGGGCCACACCTAGCATCCTGGAATTCAGACTGGAATTCAGGTGTGCATGATCAAACCCAGAAACACCATTTTATTTGTAAGCAGCTTTTGTCTAGAACACAAGTACACATGGATTTATACTTCAGTTTTGGTTTTTTTTTGTTTTTTTGTTTTTGTTTTTGTTTTTCGAGATAGGGTTTCTCTGTATATAGCTCTGACTGTTCTGGAACTCACTCTGTAGACCAGGCTGGCCTCGAACTCAGAAATCCACCTGCCTCTGTCTCCCAAGTGCTGGGATTAAAGGTGTGCGCCACCACCGTCCGGCTTGTTTTGTTTTTTTAAAGCATAGATTCTGAGCAAAGAGAGATTCGAAGACTAAAGATCCATGGACTTACAGAGTTTTCTAGAGTTTTGATTGTTAACACTGAATTACATCATTAGGGAAGGACTTTAACTAACTGGTACTCTGTGCCAGCAGCTCTCTAAAGAGAAACAGGAACTTAAGTTCAGGCTAGGCCGAATCCCTCTTGTGAATGACCGGAGTGAAGCATAGTCAGCCTGCCTGGGGCTTTCTTTGCCTCCAACAGTAGGCAGAGGCTGGGCCAGGGGTCCTACATAAGGAATAGTCACCTTTGCCCTGGTGGGCCTTCATCAAACAGTCTCCAACCAGCTGCATGCACTGGCTCCGTAGGGTGGCAGCATTGGTGCGGGCCTGGGGGTCCAGCTGCTCCCCATCCACATGCTCTGTACTGGTCAGGTGGGCACTATAGAGAGCCAGGGCAGCAAAGAGCAGCCAGGAGTAGTTGTGGATATAGGGCTGGATGAGCCTCTGCCGGTCACTGATCCGGATGGTCACCATTGGGTGGGCTGTGATGCTGTGAGTTGGCAAATGGCTGCAAAGACATGATAGAAGAGTATCAACTCTTGGCCCGGAGAAATGAACAAGCGCAAACACTCGGTATGCCACACTAGCATGTCACAACCTAAAGCCTGCATGTGAGAACCACGCCGAGGAAGAGAGTTCTGAAAGTGTGCTAACTGCCCTTTGGTAATGCAAAGTGATGTCCATAATTTTAAAAGATGAATTGCAAGGTATAGGAAAGAAATGACTTAAGTTTGAAATGTTACTTTAGGGTAAAAGGAAGCACACATGGCACCATCTCCCTGGCTGGTGGATCCAAAGACACAGGGTGCACTGTCCACTCTCTCTTCTTCTCAACATGCTAAAATTTTAACAGTAGAAACCTTTCTTTAGTTAGGAAGGGGCCACTAGATGGCTTGGTAAGTAAAGGCGTTTACCATACCTAGTGGCCTGAGTTTAATCTCCAGAAAAGAGGGAAATCACTCCACATAACTGTCTTCTGACCTATACATGTGCACACACATGTGCAAGCACATGCCTTCTCCCCTCCCAATAACAATAGAAGGTTTTAAAAGTTAGGAAGGCTAGGAGTATAGCCCAGGTGCAGAGTGTTTGCCTAGCATTTGCAGTGTCTTGGGTTCAATCCCTAGCACTACAGAAAAAGCAAGATGATTCCCTTTTAAGTGAAGACATATACCCCAAAAGGTTATGGTGGCAGCAGGGGAATCTGACATACCCATATGAGTATTTCTTTGCTGCGTAGCATCCATAGCAAAGATCAAAGTCATCACATACATTGCAATTCATTCTCCGGCCTATGATCAAACCCTGGCAGTGGTCACAGGTAAACTCCATGTTGACCATTTCATGATCATCTCCATGGCCCTCGGGCTTCACTCCACCTGGAAAAAAACAGCAGTGTGAGATGGATCAGGTAGAGGACGCCCTCCAAGTGCTAGCAAACTGATTCCAGCACCACAGCCAAATCTCATTTACTACTCTAGAGGACAAGGGCTCCGTTGAAGACCAGAATGCTCCTGTGGGTACAAACATATCAATGATATTCTCAGTATACACTTCTTGGACAATGGTCCAGCTGACTGATCCCGATTCTACAGTGTCACAGTCATGTCAAATACATGCCAAATTCCTACCATGACTGCTATTTGGGAGAAACAGGCCCATGCCACTTTGTGAGCTGTCTCCCACACTCCACCTCTGACAGAGGTTACACACCAACTGGAGTCCTTAGTCCTAAGGAGTACTGAGGAGTGCTCACACTTCTGTTCTTACTTTCTCACTGCAGAAGTACAGATGAAAACAGACTTCAGAAGCTCAGACTCAGAGAGTAAGAGAAGGAGACACTCAGTCCCTCTTCACAGGTGGCCACTTCTGTTCTCAGTGCTGTGTATATGTCCAAATACCCTTGTGACTAGTCTCTTAAAAGAGAATGACACAGTCTTCCCTGAGCATAGCTTTGATCAAACTAATACCCTAGTTATAAACCTTTTCTCCTGTCTTCAGACTATTCAAATTATTTTGCTTGTATATTTATTTTGCTATTTGGAAACACTGCATGATTCAGAAGCAAAATTTCTTAGAAACTTATCTAAGCATGTACTAGCTGATCCTGAGAATTTATGAAGTGCCTCCTGAGCAGGACAGGAGATGGAGAGATGTCAGATAGAAGCAGTGGAGGTCATTAGTGGAGTTGAGAGAAAGACTCAAGTTTGCCAACGAACCAGAGACTCTACATAGCACAGTGAGTCTTAAAGATGGCAGAGTAATAGAAAGAAAAATAACTGCCTCGTGGGCAAGGGATCCCCTGAAGTTTACCAAGGAAGCAAGTCTTGCAGAGGTCCATGTCACTGCACTGTAGACACCGGTAGCGATGCCAGGGGGCGATCTCATCACACCCATCACAAGAGATATCCACATTTAACAGGTCACAGTAGCGAGCAATAAACATGTGCATCTGTAAGGTGAAATAAACACAATTAGCCAACAGACTTACTGTTGTGGCCACTGTTCACTAATCAATTTATTCATTCAGTAGGTACCTAAGATCTCCCAAGTTTTGTACCACTTGCCAGGATTTGAGGCTGGACAACCAAGTTCCCATCTGGGAAATCCCTGAAGCAAACAGATGATGGTCATACAGTGTGGGGAATGCTTTGACAGGCAAATTCTGGAGGGCTAGCAAACACGGAGGACATGAGCAAAGGTATTGGGAGGGTCAAAGAATGTTTTCTAAGGATGGCAACTCCTCAGTTAAAATCAAGAACAAACAGAGGGTAGTTGGGTGGAGATAAAGGTGACAGGCACATAAGTCTACAGAAGTTTTGCTCCTTCAAAAAGGGAGCATGGCAAGGGCTGGGAATGCAGCTGACTGTGTGAGCACCTGCCTAAGCAGGTACAACGCACCGAAAAAAGGAGAAAAAAGACAAGGTCTTTTTGTTTGCCTCTTAAAGGGATGTATTTTTATTTATTTTTATTTATGGGCACATTCTGTGTATCTGTGCTACATGTGTATGTGTGCCTGAAGAAGCTTACAGAGTTTCTTAGAGATAGAATTACAGACAGTTGTAGGAACCAAATTCGGGTCTTCTGGAAGAGCAGCATGTGCTCTTAACCACTAAACCACCTCTCTAGCTCTAGGGCTTTTGAAATTGACAATAATCTAGTATGCCAACCAGAGTCCATAGGGGGAATAACCAGGAGAAGTTAGAAAAGTAAAAACCAAGGAGCCTAAAATGCTAGAGTTTAAAAACAGAGTTTTTAACAGAAAGGTAATGGCGCGCTTACTTCGGCAGCACATATACTAAAATTGGAACGATACAGAGAAAATTAGCATGGCCCCTGCGCAAGGATGACATGTAAATTCATGAAGTGTTCCACAAAAAAAAAAAAAAAAAAAAAAAAAAAAAAAGGTAATGGCAATAGATTTGGTCATTCTGAAGGTTCCTCTGGTTATACAGCAAAGATGGATTGATTGGAGTGAGACAAGGGTTGGGGAAGCAGGCCATGATGCAGCTGCGAAAGTAGTTCCATGGCAGTACTAAGGGCAGGGACTGTGTTGTAAAGAGGATGGGAAGGCAGGCAGAGTGAGAAGACCTGGTGACCAAAGTACTAGAGATGGTCAGGAATGGCATCTAGATGTTTGGCTCGGGTACTTGGCAGACAATGGCACTACTAACAAATGTATTGAAAGAGGAATCCTGATTCTGGCACATTAAGATAGCATGGTGGTGCACTCTCCCATGACTCTAGCATTCAGGAGACTGGGGCAGGAGGATCGCAAGCTTTGGGCCAGCCTGGACCTCTCTATAAACAAACAAATAATGCTCTGGCTTCTCCTCAGATAAATCCTTCGTCTTTAACTAGCCAGCTAACTAATTACCTATCTGGGAACAGATAGTAAGGGACTGTTACATGAACAAGCTATTAGATTATTAGAAAGTATTTGGTGGTTCTAAGGCAGTCTATTTTAGGGTCTACATATGAGGAAACTAAGTCAGAAAGTCACTGTTTGGTAGTAGATGGTATGTTGTAGGAGAGGAAATATGCCAGGTCACCTGAGCACTACAGGATGTTAACTTATAAGAGAAAAGTCTCAATTGCCAGTTGGTATGTTCCTCTTAAGCACCACAAGGTACTATGAACAGAATGACTGGCAAGCAGAAGGTGCTTAAGAAGGGGAAAATTGCCAGGTGGTGGTGGGGCACGCCTTTAATCCCAGCACTTGGGAGGCAGAGGCAGGCGGATTTCTGAGTTTGAGGCCAGCCTGGTCTACAGAGTGAGTTCCAGGACAGCCAGGGCTACATGGAGAAACCTTGTCTCAAAAAACGGGGAAAAAAAAAAAAAAGAAGGGGAAAATTAGTGGCTTCAAAGCAGCAGATGCCTGACATATGTAGTAATGACAGACAGGAAACCTCACAAATAGATGGATAGGCTACTTAAGTTGATTCTTCTACTGTGTGGGTCATTTAATGCTCATGTGATAAACAGAGAGCTGCTTCCAAGCTCACCTGATTGCAACCTTGTAATTGGAATTATGCTTGCCTACAGGAAGATGGTGTGTCAGCCCAGAACCTGAGAGTCCAAACACTTCAGCAGTTCCTTTTCTCACTAAATTAATACACTGGCATCTAATGATATACATGAGCCTTATGGGGCACTCTGGAACCTAGTTCTCTGGAAATGAGCAACAATGATGGCTCTCATCAGGATGAAGATGAGACAGATGTCCCAAATGTTCCTGGAGCCCTCTTGGGAGACATCATCTAAGCACACCCCAGCACATCCAAACTCCTAGCAAGTCACCCAGATTGCTCTAGCTGAGAGGTCTTACTTTCCTCTGCTTCTCTGGATCCTCTTGGGCTATTTTTTCATACCAAGCCTCAAACATGCCGTCTTGACACTCATCCATCCACTCTGAGTTCTGCTTGGCATCAGCGAGCTCATCTTCTTCACTCCATTGGCTGAAAGAAGGATGTGATGAGAGAGAAGCATGTTTCTTACAATACCCAAGGATGTGCTAGTTAGCAGATGATGTGTCCCATAACTTTTATAGATGGGGCATTTTGAAATGATGAGAATTGCTTTTCAAAGCCTCAGAGCTTATCAGCTATTTGATGGATTTACACTCAGAAAATAGAAAAGCTCCTTTCTGAAGCAGACTATACTGAGGGCAAACTTATCATGTGCCAGGTACTGGAGTCAAATATGATGATTTTAAAAAGTTCAACCAATCAGGCTGTGGTGCCATGTGCCTTTAATCTCAGCACTCAGGAGGCAGAGGCCGGAGGACCTCCGAGTTCAAGGCAGATCAGTCTATAGAGTGAATCGCAGGACAACCAGGGCTACTCAGAGAAACCCTGTCTCAAAACAACAACAAACAAACAAACAAACAAACAAACAAAAGTTCAGCCATGAACAGTGGCACTCAGGAAGCAGAGGCAAGTGGATCTCTGTGAGTTAGAAGCCAATTTGGACTCTATAGTGAGTTGCAATCCAGCAAAGGCTATACAGTGAGACTGTGTCTCAACACCAATAATAGTAACAACAACAACAATAACAATAACAATAAAACAACAACAACAACTAATAATAATAATAATAATAATAATAATAATAATAATAATAATAGTTCATGTTGAGAATGGAGCCTGGTTAGTAGAAAGCATGAAGCTTTTTTGGGCTTCATCTCCAGCATGTCATAAACATCACAAAGCCTATAATCCTAGGCAGAAAGATCAAAAGTTCGAGACAATTCTTGGCTACATAGAATGGCTGAGGTCAGCCTGCACCAATCACAATTTGGTCTAGAATAAATTCAATGAGGACAGAGGTAGAATACACTAACACAATCCACATGAGGAAGGGTCAGGAGATCCTGCGACTTCAGCTCTACCAACTTATTGTTATACAACCTTCATACATTATAGTCAATAAATGTGAAGTATTAGTGGCTTCCACACACATGGGTTCCATATCTTTGGATCAGCCAATATCATAGCAAAGTTATCTTTAAAAAACTGTTTCTGGGGCTGACTCAGAGCTCAAGAGCACTTGCTGCTCTTCCAGAGGACTGGAGTTCAGTTCCTATGTCAGCAGCTCACAACTGCTTTTTACTCCTTTTCCAGGGGGATGCAACACCTCTAGTCTCTGAGGACACCTACACTCACATTCCCACATAGACACACACACACACACACACACACACACACACACACACACACACACAATTAAAAATAAAATACACCTTTAAGAAAGCTGTCTGTATTGAACATGTCTGGTTGCTTTTGTCATCAATCCATAAAGAACACAACATAAGAGCTGTCTACCAAGGACTCCCAGTAACTTATACATATCATAAAGTTATCTGGAGATGATCCAATGTATACAAGAGGGTATGTGTGCATGGTATTGAGGACCTGAAGCATCTCATTTGTATTGGTGAGGTCTTGGAGCCAATCTATCAAAGGACAGGAACACAGGGACTGTACCTGGCCCTGTTCCTGATTTTTCATTTCAAATCAAAGGCTTTAGGTGGATAATTTTATCAGTTCTCCTCTTGTAAAGTTATAAATTTCCATAGTTCCAGTTTACAGTTTGCTTCAGCAGTGAAAATGTAAACATGGCTGGAGAAACAGTTCAATGCTTAAGAGTAACTACTGTTCTTCAAGGGAATCAAATTCAGTTACCAACTCCCACATTAGGTGGCTCACAACCACTATTTTAGCTCCAGGGGTTTGGACATCCTCTTCTAGCTTCCAATAGCACCCACATGCAGAAATATCTGTGTGGCACTCACACAGAGAAATATACATATAAATAAAAATAATAAATCCTTAAAATTTTAAATCAAAAATGATTTGCTAGCTAGCAAATACAAAATATTCATCCATGCATTCCAAAGGTTTTAGGGCCACTCTTACACAGCTTTGATTTAGTTTGAGAAGTTGGTATGAAGGGTAATGTGATCCCTCTCTCCTCCAGGATTATATCATGCTGGCACAGACAAGGCTTAAAACACTGGGCTGACAGACAGCTAAAGAACCGGCTGTAACCAGTGCTGCACCTTCCTTATCTGCTCTCTGATGGAAGGTCAGTGCTAGAGACAGTTTTACTGCTGGGCTACCTTGATGGCCCAAGGAAAGGTCTTTAATTGACCCCCTCTTCCCAGAACACCTTTTTTGACAGTGAGTGACATCTCATTCACTCATGTCCCAATCCTCCTCTTAATGCCTACTTGTCTGTTCTTCTCCTCCTCTCCATACAAAGTAATGGATGGTAAGTGAGCTTGAGCAGGGTCAAAAACGGAATGAAGCACCTCTCCTGAGAAGCCTGCATCTACTAAGAGGCATATAATACCTCCCTTTTCTTAAGCCGCACTCTCTCAATACCCGTGTTTAAATCTATATTAAAATATTGTCTCAACAAACTCCCAACTTCATTTTATAACAAAACTAAAAATTATTTTAAAAAAGACGTTGTAAACCATTTTCTTTTAATGTAAGGGAGAGTATAAACACAAATTCTAGTCAATTTCCCCATGTTTGGGGAAACAGCAGTGGTCAGCACATCCCAAGGGTCAGAGTGAAGCCTGAGAAAAATCACTTTTTTGATTATAATGTCTCCCTTGCCAGATAAGTATTGTATACTATTTTTTTATTATAGCCTAAATTTTTTACAGTGCTCAGGACACTACAGTGGCTAACACCATACACAGGTGTAAAAAGAAAAAAAGGATTCTTCAACTCTACAGGCTATTAGGACCCCCATCCTACCCCCCAAAATGAAGACAACCCTCCTTTTTTCCAAGTTCAAAACACTATGGCTGCCAATTTACCCAATCCTAGTGTGTGCCAGGTACTGTCCCAGACTCTCAGAAATGGAACTTACACAATCTCCACAAGTTTCGGAGGTAGTTCTAAAGATAAAGAAATAGAGGCATGGGAAGTTTATATAATTTACAAGGTTGTCTAGCTCTCCTGTGGCAAAGCCAGGATCTATTACAGACTAGCTGCTGATCCCATTCCTTGCCCCAACTCTAGGAATGGCAGGCAGAGCTGTGCTTACCTGATCACGCTGTCATGGACGCTGATGTTTTCTTGGGACATGTTCATGAGGAGATCTGGTAACTGAATGTCAGCAAAGAAGGCAAGATCACTGGGTTCCCAGCCCATATCCAATAGATGAAGCAGGGCTGTCTGAACACAAGATAAAGCAGGGAGCAGAGACCTAAAGAGACCACACAGGTAACAGTTATCTAAGCTGCATACTGACAAAGGGACAGCTTATGTTGGCAGCCTGTTTGGGTACTAATTTGTAAGGAAGGATTCTGTATAAACATCCTTCAAATCTGAAAAAACAAACAAAAAACCAAGAACAACTCTGAAGGTGGAAAGTGAGTCTGACATCGGGGCATCTGACCGTGAAAGAGGAGGCAGCAAAGTCGCCTGCTGATGATAGCACCATTAGAGTCATTCCCAAATTAGCCAAGGTTACAGAAGAGCCATTTGATTTAAGGTTTATGTCTGAATGACTTACTAGAGAGGAGACAAGAATCTGCTTCGTACTCAAGTTTTCATATGCACATAAAGTAATATATCAGACACTGAAGATAACAGGCTATCCGTGAATTACTTGTGCTTAATTATTTGTTTTTTGTTTGTTTGTTTGTGTTTTAATTTTCAACTTCAAATATGTATTTCATTTATAATTAGAAAAAAGATACATTTTTTTTCCTCAAGAAATCTAAAGGTAATCCAGTACCTGTCATTTATGCTACTAAATCCTTTGATTGCTTTGACCAAAAACAGAACAAGTTGATAGTAAGTATCTCGGATTTCTTTGTGTAGATCAGCACCACAGCCTTCCAAGTGTCCAAAGTAACTAGAAACAGAAGAAACCATCAGTTTCGACTTATTGATCTCTATTTCTTACATAAAACAACCAAAAAGCAGCCAGCTGAACGACTTGGAGGAAAACAGGGACAGTGACATTCAAGCCCAGTTGGGTTGAGAGAACAGTCCAGCAGGAGTACAGAGTTGACAACTACTCATCTGTTAATCAAACAAAGCACCCAGCCCTGCTACATGAGCATGCCATGCTATGTATGTTACACACCTTCCAGCTAGCCTTCTCCACAC
Source organism: Montemys delectorum (assembly GCA_019843815.1). Lineage (NCBI taxonomy): Eukaryota > Metazoa > Chordata > Mammalia > Rodentia > Muridae > Montemys > Montemys delectorum. The sequence continues at coordinate 42,548 of JADRCD010230669.1, forward strand.
CAACATGGCCCCCAAACTGTTCTTTCTTTATTGATGACTTTAGTATTAAACTTTTCTTTTTACTTTTTTTTTTGGGGGGGGGGGGCAGTCCTCTAGATAGTCCTGGAACTTGCTGGCCTAGAACTCATAGAGATCCAGCTGCCAATGCATTCTAAGTGCTCGGTTCCCTGGCTTTTCACACATTGATCCTTGGCATCTAAGTGACTTCAACATCCACTGGAATGATGCCTCCATTTCTTTTTCTTTCTATCCTTTATCCTCTTTACTGCCAAGGATTTTCATTTCAATTTCCTTAACTAACCCAATTTGATGGTCCTTCCTTAACCGTAATCATGTACAGACTGACTTCAGAACAAGCTGCTCTACACTCTTTTCTCCTGCTCTGCTGTGGACTTCCATCAGCCTTTCTTAGTCCTAGTGAGCCAAGCCCAGCCCAGTGAGCCATTAACTACTCCCAGCATGTTCTTTCTCTGCTCTCTTCTTAGCTTGGATTCCACAGCCCACCACATCACCGTGTTAGCAACCACCAGCTTCCTGGCCCCTTTCTCTTTCTATGAGGAATTCCTCTTGCATAAGGAATCTTATTATTCCAAAACACCTGAATGTAGGTGGAAGGAACATCACACAATCACATTGACTAATGCCACTTTAAATTTGTAACTGTCAGGTTTTCTTATTTCTCTTTAAAAATACTATTTTTTTAGGCTGGGCACCGTAGCGCACACCTTTAATCCCAGCAATCCAGAGACAAAGGTAAGAGGATCTCTTGGGAGTTCAAGGCTAGCCTGGTCTACATAGCAAGTTCCAGGACAGCCAGGACTAAAGAGAGACTATGTCTCAAAAAAATTATTTATTTTTATTTTTATGTGTATGAGTATTTTGCTTACATGTATTCATGTGTAACACATGTGTACCTGGTGCCCACAGAGGTCAGAAGAGAGTACTGGATTCCCTGGAACTAGAGTTACAGACATGAGCTACCATGTGGGTGCTGGAAGTTGAACTCATGTCCTCTGCAAGAACAAGTGCTCCTAACGTACAAGCCAACTTTCTAGCCCATCCCCAACTTTTTTTTTTTTGGAGACAAAGTCTAACATAGTCTCCAGGTTCACCTTGAACTTACTATGTTGTCCATGCTGGTCCTGAGCTCAAAACAATCCTACTTTTGCCTCCTGAGTACTAGGAACACAGGAGATACTACCGGCTTACAAATACAATTCTTTAAAAAGTGTTTGATATTGTCAGGCAACTTAGCAGTCTGGCTTTCTCTATCTTCATCTCTATTTAAAGCCTTCCTGCCTTTCCTTAAATGGTCACTAGCTTCTTCTCTACCTCATTTCATTGATGAATCTGCTCTCGTCTTATTTTTAAAATCAGAATGATCACAAGAGAGTCCCTTCTCTTTGTAGCACTCCATTAGCCAGGCAACTTTTTTCTGCACTGGACTGCTGGACTGTCCTTCCTTTTCCTGCTAATGCTGACAGCACTTCCCTGACCCTGGCTGACTCATCTCCACCAGCACTGTAGTAGTATCTTCACATCTGTAGGTGTAGGCCTCACAGCAAAAAATGTGCTTGGCAGGAGCAAGACTCCATCTGCTCAGGAGCTCAGCACTGCAAACAATACAACCTCTGGCTGGCCACATCCTCTGGTCTTCTTTCTAGTGTTCTCTTTCTACTTTACCATCTCATCATCTTTCTTGCAACCAGGCTTCAGGCCACAATTTACCAATGCTGTCGCCATTCAGGTCCATTGCTTCAATTTCAAGCTCTCATATCAGCATCCAACTCAACTAACAATTCCTGAGGTTGAAGACAATCTTCTCTTGGCTTTTTTTCTTTTCTTTTCTCGAGACAGGGTTTCTCTGTGTAGCCCTAGTTGTCCTGGAACTCACTCTGTAGACCAGGCTGGCCTCAAACTCAGAAATCTGTCTGCCTCTGCCTCCCATTCTCTTAGCTTAGTTCTGGGCCACTGCCTGTCCAGGTATCATCTGGTCCACAGCTTTAAATACATACCATCCATATGCTGACAATAAGTAAATTCTATCTCTAGGCCTGACTTTGCAGGACTTCAGAATCTGATCCTCATCATCTCATTGTTGAATACCAAAGAAGCAGTTACAACAGGGAATGGAGGGACGGCTCCATATGTTCACTGGGCGTGGTGGCACACGCCTTTAATCCTAACACTTAGGAGGCAGAGGCAGTCGGATCTCTGAGTTTGAGGCCAGCCTGAGCTACAGCGCAAGTTCCAGGAAAGTCAGGGCTACACAGAGAAATCCTGTCTCAAAAAACAAAAGCAAAACAAATAATAACAATAAAACATGCTCTTCTAGAGAACACGGTGAAAGTTCAATTTCCAGCATCCACAATGGAGTCTTTCTCCAGTTCTAGGGGTCTTTTCCCAGAAGATCCTGATTCTGACTTCTACAGGCATCAGATATTCAAATGGAGGTTGGGATGGGGGCAGGCAGGGGGTGGCACATGAACATATATACAGGTGAAACACCCATATACATAAAATTAAAAAAAAATAGTTCAAACATATGGCCAGAACAAAATTTAAAATGTTGTCCCCATCTGTGTTTTTCACATTCTTCCTCTCAACAAAATGTGACACCATCCAACATAGCTGCTCTAACCAAAATCCTAAGAGTTCTTTCCCCATGTTTCCAATATCTTTCATTTATCTTCTGAATGACTTCCCTTTTTCTCTATCTCTTAAGCTTCTACCTGGTCCAAACCATCCTCTCTTGCCTGTATTACACCAACATCCTAACACTTTTCTGATTTTCCCAGAGTAGCCAGAGGCATCTTTTATAAACTTAAACCCACTGTGTTCCTCCTTTTGGGCTTCAAAATCTCCCAGTGTTTCCTACCTGAAACTCAGTATAGCAAGCAAACACCTTGGGTGGTAGGGTCCTGCCTCGCTGATTTGGCTCCCCCACTCCCCCATTCGCACAGACATGCTCTTTTGCTATGTCCCATGGCCTGATTCACCAGCAGGAGTTCCCTCTGCCTTGGGCACTCCTGACTAATCTCAGCAGGTCATTCATCTCTTGCTGTGCATGCCATTTCCTTAGTCTACTTTCCTTCTCCACCTAACCTGTGTCATTGTACATGGAATCACCACATACTATCTCACTGTCAGAGACTTGTTTATTTTTAATGGCACTTACTCTTCAAGAGAATATGAGGCTTCATTAGAAAGAGACCTTGTCTTGTCACTTTTGTGTCTATATAATGCTCAGAAAGGAGGTTTGTTGCGTTAAGGGTAAAAGCACCCTGAAAGGTCACAGTCATTACTGTAAATGAGCACTGCACTTAGCACTCAGCTTCTAGAAGCCTATGGCAGTGTGGGTACATGAGAAACACATAAAGTATAAGAATAAGAATCACATTCTTGATTTTTACAGAATTATATAACCCATTTTTTTTGAGATGAGAGAAAAAATTAACCAAAAATATGAATTTGCATTATATATGGAAATTTTGGAGTTATCAATATAGATGCCAACTAAGATTTCTGTAAAATGGCCTCTGCTTGCTTTTCTGTCATATCTGTCATTTGTACTTACTTTGTAAAATCTTTCTGGCAGGTCAGAAGTTCCAGTAGGAAAAGTATATACGGTGGGTGGAAGCAGTGAGGCTGCCCGAGGGACTCTGTGCAATACTGAATTATCCTCAGGACTTCAAGGATGCTCTGTGCTTGGGCTTTCCGCAAAGAAAGAACCTTCACAACACTGGAGACAGAGTTCAAGTCAGGAATGCCCAGAACACAACCCCTTTCCCCACATTCTGAAGCCACATGAACAAAAGGGAGTCCTGTTGTGAGGAAGAGGAGCGTCAGTATGAATGCTCCCTGTAGTTAACACTTGAAGTACCACTGACCGGTGCACACCAACTGCACAGAAGCTCAAGGACCTTTGGTATCTTTACTTCCCCTAAGGAGGCAAGGCTTTAATTCTTAGGGCAGGAAATTCCTCACTGATATAGCCCTATGGTCAAATAATTTTGTCAGAAAATATTAAATCCTAAATTTCTTCCTTAAAATATGAAAAATAGAATTGATTGGTAGTGTGTTTTTAAGCCAGGTGGTGGTTTATGCCCACATTACCAGTACTTAGGAAATTGAGGTAGAGGGATTGCTGAAAGTTCCTGGTCAGTGTAGGCTGCAGAGTAAGATTTGTCTCAAAAAGCCATAAAAGGAAACAAAGAAAAAAGAAGGAAAGGGAGGGGGAGGGGGAGGAGGAGGAGGAGGAGGAGGAGGAGGAGGAGGAGGAGGAAGAGGAAGAGGTAGAGGAGAAAAGAGAAAAAGAAAGGAAGAAAAGAAATATTTCTGTTTTTAAAAAAATCCAGGCAAGCATTATTGAGATTTATATTATATACAGTAAATTATACAATTTGTTTGTTTGTTTTTGGTTTATTTTTTATTTTTGTTTTGTTTGTTTGTTTTTTTGGTTTTTCCAGACAGGGTTTCTCTGTGTAGCTCTGGCTGTCCTGGAACTCACTCTGTAGACCAGGCTGGCCTCAAACTCAGAATTCCACCTGCCTCTGCCTCCCAAGTGTTGGGATTAAAGGTGTGCACCACCACTGCCCGGCAATTTGTTTGTTTTTTGACACAAGTCTATCTACAGCGTCCTTGGCTGTCCAGGAACTCACAGAGATCCACCTGCATTTGCCTCCCAGGCACTGGGATTATAGGTACATACCAAGATGCTCAGCTGTATTCTTTCCTAAGACAGGGTCTCATATACTCTGGTTCTTGTGCCATACCTCCCAAGTGCAGGGATCACAGATAAACCACCACACAACGTTCTAACCTAGTGCAAGAATCAAACCCAGAGCTTTTTCATGCTGAGTGAGCACTATACTAATTGAGGTATATGAAAAACCTACAGTGTATCAATCTTATATTTCTTCAAGGAGAAAAAAAAAGCTGTCCTGGAATTAACTCTCTAGACCAGGCTAGCCTCAAACTTGGAAATCCACCTCTGCCTCCCAAGTGCTAGGAATAAAGGCATGTGCCATCACTGTCCAGTGCAAGTTTTTTATTCTGCATATTCTAAAACAAGTCTGTATACCATAAGTATATTGGATCATTTTATTTAATTTTTTATTTAAAAAATTTTATGTACTATATTTTGATGATATTTTCTCCCCTACCGCTTATTTGTTCATGTTAAATATGAACTTCAAGCCTTTGACTAGACTGGGTACCTATGACTTGGGAAAGTGCTGGAAGGAAATGACTGGCTCACCTCTCATGTGAGAGTGACTGGTCTTTAATGAAGTCCATGACATCCTTCAGCACCGGGTATTTCTCCTTGACTGTGGGGACTGGCCTGGTCTCCTCCATAGATCTGAAAGAGAGCAGCCGGAGTCGCCCTCGGGTGAAGGGAGGCCGCCGGGTGGGTGTGGATGGCGACGAGGGCTCTTCAGCTATAGACACTTCTGCAACAGAGGGGCCACTGCTGGGAAGTAGCTTTGGCTGGATCTCCAAGGCAGGACTCCTGTCACCTGCAGCTGGGGTGGCTGCTTCTGTAGGGGATGCAGAGCCCTGAAAATGTTCTTCCACCACAGAGCTTGTCCTCTGGCGTCTATCAAGTGGCTGGAGATGATCAGTTTCATCAACAGGTACCAACTTGTCACAGTTTTCTTTTGAACTTTTGCTCATGGGCAAAAATTTCAATAATAAGAGACTTTTTTGAATACATTCTTTTGCTAAATGAAAAAAAAAATGAAGCAAAACAAGAAGAAGTCAAAATTAAACTTACAATCTACTTTTGGAGAAAAAAATAATCTATTTAAACTTCATAATTTATGGCAAGAAAAGCCTTCATAAATGCTATAACATGTGCATCTACTAACAGAACTAAACCTTATCTTAAAAAGATGAGTATACTGCCCTTTCAAAAGTTTTATAGGAATGATCGTTTCAAGTACATATAGAGATAATGTAGTAGAAGGACCCTGCCACGTGCCCAATACTCAGCTTAGTAATCAGCTGTCAACTCACAGCCAACCTGGTCCCCTACTCCCATCTCCCCAATGGTTTCCAATGCAGCTTCCAGGCATTGCACATCCATCTGTAAATATTTTATAATACTAGGGTTATAAACATAGGCTTTTAAAGAACAATATGACCAGGTTGGAGAGACGGCTCAGTGGTTAAGAGTGCATACTGTTCTTGCAGAGGACCAGGGTCTGACTTTCAGATGCACATCAGGCAGCTTATAACTTCCTGTAACTCTAGTTTCAGAAGCCCTGACACATGCCATTGGCACTGCATGTGTGCACATACCCACACGCAGGTGCACATATTATTATAAAACAATCTTTAAAAGTATCACCACCATAATAGCATTTTAAAAATTAGTAATTATTTCATTTCCATGGCTAGTCAATGAGCACACATTAAAAACGTAACAAGATATAGCTTAAAACGCACTTAATATTTCCTAAAAGAGAAGCCATTACAAAGATGCTTCACTTGAAACATGTGGGTGAACAATAACTTGCCTCTAGCATCTGCTCCATTTCCTTTCTGACTTCCCTAGGTTAACAAAGCTCAATTAAGATAACCTGGAAGGTGAAGTGCCTGCTCCCAGGTTCAGAAAGGAAACTCAATGGCCCAGCTATGGTAGCTGTCACTGGTACACTCACCCAGGCTCTCTGGGTTCACCTCTGCAGCCTCCAAACCACGTTTTTCTTCTGAATCGTTCCCCAGGCTCAGCAAGGACTTCTGCTTCATCTCTAACTGGGGAGATGACAAAAGCCGCACAATTAAGCTGTCAGACAGAGTAGGGAGTGCAGCCACGGAAAACTACTTCAAAGGCACATGGTGCTGAGACAGTGGAGGAGATCCTAGCAACCACCCAACATAGACATAGGTCTGAACTGTTCTTGTTTGTCCTAAGAGACTTAGAAGTAAAGGAAACCTCCCTCACTATGTGGTATCTGAAAGAAATCTGTATCTGTGGTTTCATTATTTTAAAAATCGAGGACTAGAGACCTACAGCTCAATTATAAAGCACTTATCCTGCAGGTGTAGGTCCTATGTTTAATCCCCAGAACCTCACAACTAAACAAATAGTTAGAACACTGCTGTTGGAGGGGCCTTTTCTGAATATAGTATAGACAAAAAAGTGGAGATCTAGAAAAATGGGGTTTTACTAGGGTTGCACATCTAGTTTGCTGCACACAGGTCAGACAAAAATCTTAAGTCTACTCTGTCCTGAATATGACACTCCCAATTGATGCACCTTTCCACGGAAGGGTATTAAGGACCAGCTCCAGCAAGGGTCACACACACACACACACACACACACACACACACACACACACACACACGACTTTTTCTTTTTTAAAGCATATCTGATGTATGACTACAGTCTCAAAAGAGAACAGCAGCATCTTGTCCAGTTGTCAGCAGTCTTAGGCTATACTAGAAGTACAATCTACAACATATCTAGTCAATTGCTAAACCCTTTTAAACAGAACTATTTGTGGTAGCTGACTTTCTCAGATACTCTTTGCCTTTCCATTTTAATTAGAAGTGCTTTGTTTCTTCTGTAGTGGTAGCAGGCAGAAGGATTAGAAATTCAATGCCAGCTTCAGCTTTATAGGGAATTTGAGGCCCAGGGCTACAGGAGTCCCTGTCTCAAACACACACACACACACACACACACCCTACAAGAAAGCACACACCACTAACCAAGAGACATTTGGTTCTTCCACGTTACTGTTGCAGAACCAATTCTACAATATGCCAAGGGCCTTTCCTCTCCTGAAACAGGAACTGGCTACTCAGTATCCAGAAACAGCCTTTAGAGTTATAAAGAGTTACTCAGCATTTTCAACACTTATCAAATTATGATCCAAGGACTCTAAATTTGAATCTATTCATGACTCTGAAGTTTAGTTTATTACAGTGGAGAAATCTAAGGTATGTCCCAACTTCATGGGAAGGAAAGCCTTACCATCCATATTCGAATCCCATCTGCCAGGGAATACACCTGGGAGAACTCCTCAGTTAGGGCTAACTTGCCGCCGCTGTTTACTAGGGAAAGAAGAAAGGAAGGGATTACATTCAGCTGGCACATGCGCTACTGGCACATAAGCTTCTGAGCTTCACCTCTCCTGACACACTGGGGATGGCAAAAGAGGAAAGGTACAATGCTTACTGCATTCTCTGTGTCATTTCAATCTAATCTCATCCAAACTAATAATTTCTGAAACAGCAGTAGTAGTGAGTGCACAAAATGTAGAAAAATAAGACAAAGAATACCAAACGTTAAACAAAAATTTAATATTAAAATAAATTTAGAAAACTCAGCTGAGTGGTGGTGGCGCATGCCTTTAATCCCAGCACTTAGAAGGCAGAGGCGGGCAATAGATCTCTGTGAGTTCAAGACCAGTCTGATCTACAGAAGGAGTTCAGGACAGCTAGGGCTACAGAGAGACATCCTATCTCGAAAAACAAAACAAAACAAACAAAAATCTTTTACATGTGACTGGGCAGATGGCTCAGTGAGTAAGAACACTTATTACTAGTGTAATCTAGGATAGAAACTGTGGATAGCCAATACCAACATAAAAAGTAGGTCTGGCTACATAAGCACGATGATCCCAGCATTCTAGGGGGCAGAGATGGGAGGCTTCCTCAGGTAGCCAGCCAGCTTGGGCAAGAGTTACAAAAAAACACTGACATGGGAAGTGGTTTATGAAACAAAATGATCTGATTTTTAAAAAGACTACCTTTAAAACATGGATGGATAAGTACATACACATGTGAATATATTTAAGGACAGACAGATATGCAGAAAAATGTTTGCAGAGGTATTATGATATAAAATTGTAGTTCATATTACTTTAATTTTTCTTTACTTTGTAAGCATCTATAAGAATGTATATAATTTTTCTAATTAGAAAAATACCACCCTCCCCCCAAATTAAGAAAAATCTCTTAAGTCTGTTTCTTCTCATCAAAACCAAAAGCTAATATCCTACAACAGGGTAAAGCAGGCTCTCCATCAGGCAGCAGGAGGGTAATGCCGGAAAAAGGCACGGTCTTGGCCGTCATGCTATTTTCCTGACTCAGAAGGGGTCACCCCATGATATCATGGAATTAAGGCAACTCAAAAAGACTATTAATAACCCCATTTGTACACAACAAGGAGGAAAACAGTTACAAAGACCATTTTCAATGCAGTTCAGTTCTGAAGAACTCTTAAATGGTTCCTAGGTATGATATCTGTATCATAAAGACAGTAGCTGAGGACCAGGAACGGCAGGGGCAGGCAGATCTTTCTGAGTCTGATCTATAGAAAGTTTCATGCCAGCCAGGACTATGGAGCGAGATCCTGCCTTTAAAAAAAAAAAAATGGTTGTAGCAAGAACCAAGACAAAACTTGCCCCTTTCAAACTGGTTAGAAAGGCTAGGGATACAGTTCAGTAGCAGAGTGATTGCCTAGCACTACAAGGGCCTGTGCTTGATCCCTAGAATCCCAAAACCAAAACAACAACCAAGGAAAGATGTTCTAGAAATAACCTGTATATGCCAGGAGGCTTCTTGTTCCTTTCCTTGATCAAGTGTTCTTATTGCAAACACATATGATATGAACACTCCTCTGTCTCAACATCTTCTGTGTTTAGCTTTTGACCCATGGGGTCTTCATCCCTCTAGTTAAAAAGTCCCTCAAGTAACAAAGATGGTTCAGCTTCCTTACTGTAATTTGACTACAAAAACACAGAATTTCTTTCCCCAAAACAGGCAGATAAGCCCTTACCCATTGCTCAGTAAAGATACATATATATATATGTACTTCCATGTATCATTCATGACTTAACACAGTTTTGTTTGAGTAGCTTTTTAAAAATACATAAAGACTTGAGGAATAACTGAGTTATTTTGGCAAAGGGGAAAAAAGGACAGAGCTAAAGGACTGAGTCCCACAGGTCCCAGTGATCATGACATGTGGTAAGGGTAGGAGCCAGTTCTATGCTCTGATACAGCAAGCATCTGCTCCTGCTTTCTGTATCAGCACTGGAAAGACCACCAGCTCTGCCAGAGTTCTTGGGAAACCAAAAGCCTCAGCTTTCTGTAGGGTTTAAAACGCTTTTCTCTAAATAAAGATGTAGAGACCCTCCCTCCTTGTGGACAACGAGGAAAAGAAGTGCAGAAAGGTTGTCTGAGCATGCTGGAGCTGGGGCTATGAGCTATGTTTTCTTTCAATTGAATTTCTTGGCACTTTTCAATGGGAAGTGTGGATAAACTACCTGCCAATTTTGCAGATCATAGTTACCTGACACACACTGTAAGGTGCTAAGAGCTCATTATAAACTAACCATTAATCTCTTAACTGGCAAAGTAGAACTGACAAGATTAGGTTACAGATAAGGGCTAATATCTTCAAATCTTTCTAGATTCTCACTTAGACGGGCCTTCTTAAACCTTAGTAACTAGCCTTCAGATCAAACATATTCCCTGTAATATGAGTTACCATATTTTTGCAGCTTCTCATATAAATCTGGAGTGCGATACACCAGAGCGGCAAAGGTGGCGTTCACAGCTTGATCAATAGTGGAACCAGCAACTATATCTGTCTTTGGGGCCTGTTTTCTACATGCCTGTATGAATCCTTTGAAAAGTTCTGAATATGGCCCACAGAAGTTCTGAGCAGGCTCTGACTGGGCAAAATCAAGGAGAAAATGGCGGCAGGGATCATCAGAGATGTTCTTGACCTGGAACAAGAGAGGATCCATCACATTTAACACATTCATTTGGAAAAAAAAATCCAATGAGTACCTACTAGGATAAAGCAGAAGTAAAACCACGGTGCATGCTCTCAGGAAGCTTAAATCTATTTGGGAGACCAGACAGATGTACAGGCTTAAAAAGTAAACAAACATAAAACCTAAGAGCATCAAAGCTATCACTACCATAAAGCAAAAGATCACCCAGTGCCAAATACTTAGATGAGGGCTCCTGGCAGGTCAAAGTAACTAAGAAAAGCCTCCTGAAGAACACAGGCTTAGGGATGGACATTAAAGGAAGGGATGCCTTGGCCCTGAGACACATTCGCAGAGGTTAAGAGTCAGCGGGGAGACTGACCTGGCCTGAAGTCTCAGCTGGGGAGTGGTGGGAACTAGAGTCAGATAGGTAAGGTGAAAGGAGACTGTAGAGAGCCTTGACTGTCACACTGAGGAGTTTAGACTTCACCCTGTGAGCAATGGGGAGCCAGCCATTAATGGTGCTTGGCAGTGGAATGACAAGATAATGCAGTGATTAAAAATAAAAACAAAACAAAACAAAACAAAAAAAAACTTGGTATGTCCTGATGTAATAATGCAGGTGCAAAGAGAGGGCTTGGATAAAGATGGAGACAGAGGGAAGAGCAGAGATGCACATCATAAGGAAGAATCTACAGGGCTTGTAGCTGACTGCATAGAAGAGCAAGAACAGGGCAGTAATGAAGACAGTTATGGAGCAGTGGTTGAGGTCTGGGCAAATAATGACCACTGAACACTCTGCTGGGGAGACATTCTAGTTTCACACTTTGGAGGCAGAGTGTAGAAGTGGAAATCCATAAGAGAAGGACCAGAGTCTGGAAAAGAAAGTTCCAGAGGGATTATGGGATTATCCCCACAGGTGGGACAGTAGTCAAGGACTGAAAAGATGAAGTTTTAGGTGAGTATGGGACAGAAAAGGAAGCCTGAATGCAGCTGACCCTTTAGAGAAGGAGGGGAAAGGACAACGAAGCAAAAGCAGCTAGTGAGAAGACACTGAGCCATCATGGACAGGAGGACAGGGCCTGAAGGGCGGCAGCTTTTACAGAGAAGAGAGCATGGACACTAGAAGAGGAAGAGTCACTGGGTTTGGAAATAAATCATGGAGTAACTTGGGAGGGAGAGAGAGTAGAGAAGGAGGGAAAGAGAGGAATGGGAAACAAGTAGAGACAGGGGACAAATTTGTTCCTTATAAAAAATATTATACACCTAAACCAAGTGCTACTGTTTAGTGGGGGACAGGAGACAGCAGTCATTTAAAGTGTGACCCTGCAGGCACCAGAAGCACAGCCCCCTGTCTGTGAGGAAACACTGAGAGAGATTCACTGAACACCGACTATATTTCAACAGTCATTCATTCCACACTTCTAGACACACATTGTATTCAGGTCCCTGTTGTGCAGGTAGGATAAAGATAATAGCAGCCTCAGCCTCAAGGAGCTGGCAGCCCACAGAGGTTTATAACTTAAGACAGTGGACACGAGGCACAAACCCCACCCAAATAGAACAGTGCCAGAAAAGTAAATACCTCCTTCCCATCCTGGTGGGGGTGAGTGGGCCAGCTTGCTTCCAATTCCAACTCTGGACAAATCTGATGCCTGAAAACAGGTTTCCACAATGGAGAGTTCAGGACTGAAGTCACTTTTGCCTGGGATACTGCCATGTTACTGCCTAACTCTGTAGAGAAAGTGTGGCTCATGAGAGTTCTGTTCTTAATTTAATACAAAAGACCTGTGAGCTGACAAAGAAAATTTTAGAAAATTTAAAAAAAAAATGGAGGAAATCCCCCTATATCCCCTATACCTCTGAGGGTCGAACTGAGCCACCTCATAAACATATACCAAGGCTCAGCCTGAGAGTAAATCCTCTCTGCAAGAGGAAAATGTGGTGTGAACCACCTGCCAGGCCTGCTGGGGCCGGCTAGGAATACTAATCATAGAAAAACACTCACCACTTATACAGCTATTTTCACACAACATAATTAAACACAGAAACAAGGCTTAGGAAGGTATAAAGGCACTGAGCACAGTCATCCTCAGGTGTGAGGAGGGAGAGGTTTCTAGTGTTCTGGGTTTGTGTGTTTGTTTTATTTTCCAATATGTCATTTCTCTGTGACATTTTACTTTTACAATGGGAAAAACTTTAGAAATGATATTAAAAAGATAATAAAACAGAAAAAGATTTTCTGAGATAGAGTCTCATTATATGTCCTGGAACTCGCTATGTAAACCAGGCTGACCTCAAACTCGAGATCTACCTGTCTCTACCTCCTGAGTGCTGGAATTTAAGATGTGAATCAACAGGCCTGAAAACAGAAAGATTTGTTCTGTAAGTCTTAAAAAGATTTATCCCAAATCTTTGATGAGTTTAATAACAAGTTAAATTATTTTAAGACAAAGCCATTATTTCTAAATCTGCAGAAAACATAAATATCCACTTACAGGGCATGCAGTTATTTGATCCTATATCTCTGTTCTGACTGGAGTATACTTAAATCTTTCTACAAAATAAAAATCACTATGCTTGCTAAAACCTGGCTTCTTAGCTGGGCAGTGGTGGCGCACGCCTTTGATCCCAGCACTTGGGAGGCAGAGGCAGGCGGATTTCTGAGTTCGAGGTCAGCCTGGTCTACAGAGTGAGTTCCAGGATAGCCAGGGCTATTCTGAGAAACCCTGTTTCAAAAAACCAAAACCAAAAAAAAAAAAAAAAAAAAAAAAAAACCTCAAAAAAACAAAACAAAACCTGGCTTCTTGTCCACTTGTCCTCCATGGACAGAAGACTGAGAGGCACCTCTGTGATGAGAGCTAGAGCCTAAGTCAAGAACCTTCCAGACAATGATGTCAAGTGTGTTGAAGAAACTGACAGGGAATGTAATACCCCACTCTGCCTTACATGAGGCCCACCTATAAGAGTACCCCCCCCCCCCCCGCCCATGCTCTTCAACATGGCTCTGAAGAAGGAAGGAGACAGGCTGTGGACTTACGGTGCACTGACTTGAGTGCCATGCACTGGGAAGCAAGGCGCCCCATCAGACGGGAGACAAGGAGTTGCAAGTCCAAACCCCAGGACACAGCAACATCAGGCAGACCATAGGCAGTGACAGTGAACTTGTAGCCCCACTCATTGTTACTGCTGTCAGAATGAAAGAGGAACTGCAGCCGAGGACCATCCTTAAAGGTCACTTTCTAGAGACAAACAAAGTCATGTGGTCAAAGGGATGGCAGTGGGCTGCACCTCAGTTGTCAGCAAGCAACTCAAAATTTAAACATTTAAGAAGGGGGTCTCTATTTCCAGAAGTCTAAACTACTAAAAGAGAAATGTACAAAGGTGCAACTAAGCCCCAAAATTCATAACTGCATTCATAAAGAAGCAAAATGAAGAGAAAATGGCTGCTGAGCTTGGCAAACCAAGTGACCATCTGTCTGCAACCTTCCTGCCAGTGATGATGCTTATGTAGGCTTCTGCTCCCAACCTCCTGCCTGAGACCAAGCAAAATTAACTGGGAGCTCGATTCTGGGCCCTTTTCCTGACTCCACGGGTCAAGAATGATAGTCTATTGTTCCAAGGACTAACAAAAGGAAAAAAACTACCAAAGGGGGTACTTCACTTCCTTCTGGGAATGTCACTCACCTTGGGCCATTTATAAGTCCCAACTTTGGTGTCATAGCGTGTCTTCCCACCTCTAGAGTCAGTAAATTCCAAATAATCATACCTGTGAAGACACAGTCCCATTACTTCCTTTGCTTCTTTCTGACCCACTGTTGCTTGAGAAAGAAACCTGTGAGTCTCACCTTTTCTCAGTCTCACACCTCTCATCAAATTCCACCTCAAAATAAGTTGCCCCTGGACTAACAAAGACAGACACTTCATGGCAGTTATTTTCATAGTTGTGGGTAGACTCCTTGGTCCAGGTATGCAATACCACAGGCTGCTCCTGCTGCCAGGTCTCCACATCCAACTAGGAAGACAAATGAGTCAGAGAAAACAGCTCAAATCACTCCACCCCAGCTGGTATAGCAGACTGCTTATCAGAACTGTGGGAGCATGGGCTCTAATAGCTCTGAAAGGCCACTGGGCAAGGCTAAAAGGCATGACTTTGCAATCCATATAGACACCGACACTTGCTCACTACTCCATACAGCACACACCCACTTTTACTATATTCCAGAGGCTCTGTGACCACTTTCTGTCTTTAGCTAGGACAGAATGATTTCTTACAAATGATTACAGTATGACTTTTTAGTGGAGAAAAGAACAAAAACAAAAGCAACAAAGCCCCTGAATTTTCAAGTTTCAATAGGCTTAACATTCTTATTTGGGATCCTGGCATATCTGAGACTTCTGCCCTCTTCTCTGACTCTCTTTTAAACCTATTAAATGTATATATCTTTTCTATTGCCATAGGGCTGTTGTGGAGTGCAGACCATTAAAAACGTTGTATACTGAAAAATAAAGAAGAGATTTCCAAATCTAATTTGTCTCTGAAGTCATCTAGACTTCAGCTGAGTACTTACTGCTATGAATTTTATGTAATTTCATATCCTATTGGTTGCATAGCTTCCTTTGGGTCTGCTTTCTGATGCTGATGCTGACAAATCAACAACAGTCAGTGCTTACTACCTGTCTTAGTCAGGGTTTCTATTCCTGCACAAACATCATGACCAAGAAGCAAGTTGGGGAGGAAAGGGTTTATTCAGCTTACATCCACATGGCTGTTTATCACCAGAGGAAGTCAGGACTGGAACTCAAGCAGGTCAGGAAGCAGGAGCTGATGCAGAGGCCATGGAGAGATGTTCCTTGCTGGCTTGCTTGCTTCTCCTAGCTTGCTCAGCCTGCTCTCTTATAGAACCCAAGACTTCCAGCCCAGGGATGGCACTACTCCTTTGATCACTAATTGAGAAAATGCCCCACAGCTGGATCTCATGGAGGCATTTCCCCAACTGAAGCTCACTTCTCTGTGATAACTCCAGCCTGTGTCAAGTTGACACACAAAACTAGTCAGTACACTACCCTTGTTGGAAGAACTGATCTACACGTGAGACATCAATCAGAGCAGCCACTCCCTCCCAGGAGGGGAAAACGCAGGGTCAAGGGCCACCTCAAGTCACCTTGCTCAGGCCTCCTTCAGAGTCACTGCACAGCTTCTTCAACAGCTCTGTGAGGGTGCTGAACTCTCTTAGGAGTGTGCAGTGGGACACGTCTAAAGTGCAGAAGTCTAACAGGAAGATGACCTGAAGGGGGATGAAGAGAGAGCTTAGCATACACCTCAGACTATCTCTGGGCTAAACACTCCTCTCTGCTTATTATAAACAGCCATCATTTTCTCTTACCAGTTGACGAGCTGCCATGGAAAACACCGAATTACATAATTTTTCTACTATGGTCTTTCCACTATACTGTGACAAAAGAGACTCCAAAATCACTCTCATGCTTGCCAGAAACTGCCCCACATCTACCAAAACATAAAGGGAGAAGTTAATATTTAATATAGGAAAAACATCACTTGCTTAATTGTCATCAAAAATGAAGCTATAGAGCAGTGGTTCTCAACCTGTGGTCAGTGAAGACCATTGGAAAGCACATATTTATAACAGTAGCAGAATTAGTTATGAAGTAGCAATAAAAATACTTTTATGGTTGGGGTCACCATGCCATGAGAAACCCTTTATTAAAAGGGTAACAGTATTAGGTCATTGAATACAGAAGCTAGGGGTTCTGCATCAGATGAGATTGTCAGCCGTCAGGCAAATGCTTCTGGAAGGGAAAGCAGTCCAGATGTCAGTAAAGGTTGCTATTAAAGTTACTTATGCCTTTGTTCTTGTTACTTTCAGGCAAGTGGGGATAACATTTCTCTCGGTGAAGCTATGCCAGTCATGGAGGTGCATGCCTGTAATCCAGCACTAAGGGCCTGAGGCAGAAAACTGTGAGTCTGAGGTTAGCCTGGGATAATAGTGAGACTCTGTCTTAAAGAAGGAAAAAGATAAAATCAGCCCTGCTAAGAGGGCTGTGATACAGAAAGCCACATGCACACCCAATAGACCTGGCAAGAGCATTCTTGCCAGGTCAAACTCAGAAACCTGTCTGTGGTCATGAATTGCTGACACTCACATTTTTCAATAAGATCCATGGCGAGCTCTTTGGCTGTGGCGTCTGTGCTCTTGAGCTGCAGGAAGCACCAGGAGAGCAGGCTGCCTTGCACAGACCAGAACAGGGAGAAGAGCACGGAGCCAACCGCCCCATGGGCCCGATTGAGCATCAACAGCTCACACTGCAAAAAAGCAGACAGAGTGTCCAGACAAGACTATTCAGAAACCACAGTGAGATATCTCTGCCAGAGTGACTGTCACTAGAAACAAACATACCCCAAACCATGTACATGGGGAAGAGTCAATCTAGTAGCAAAGCTTTATGAAAACGCCCCCTACAAACAGTTTTCTTCCACAGGCCATCTGTTTCTGCACCCCAAGGAACCCATCCCATTGCTGATCTCTTCCTTCCCTTATATATTCATATTTCTTCTCTCTTTGTGGCTCTTCCTGGGTATTTGATCAAATTTCTTCTACTCCAAGCTAACTTTGTCTTTCTATGGACTGTCTAATCAACATCTCTGTTCTTGAAGCTTTGAGGGGGTCACCTGACCTCTAGAGATAAAGTCTTATACATAAGATCAAAGGTATATTTATATTGGCACCATTGTGGAATCAACTTTGCCAAGCTAGAACCAAATAATTTATTTTTCTAAAGTAAAACATAAATTATGACATGGCATAAAGGCTATTG
Organism: Montemys delectorum; assembly: GCA_019843815.1. Taxonomy (NCBI): domain Eukaryota; kingdom Metazoa; phylum Chordata; class Mammalia; order Rodentia; family Muridae; genus Montemys; species Montemys delectorum. The sequence continues at coordinate 60,118 of JADRCD010230669.1, forward strand.
GACAAAAATGAAAGACAGCACATATATCAACATTAATGAATCTCAGAACCAATGCTCATTAAAGCAAATATGTCACAGAGGATTGTATGCATATGATTCTGTAAGGCAAACCAAACACTCTATAAAAATAACAAGGAAGGAAAGAAAGGAAACCAGTGAACCCAAATGAAATTATGTTGGCTCCATTTAGAGAGGAGAGAGAAAACTAAGCCATCAAAGAGCTGGTGGCAGGAAGCCTGGACTTCAGACAGATCAGTCCTTAAATAGAGAGGTGTGTGTGTGTGTGTGTGTGTGTGTGTGTGTGTGTGTGTTTCATCCATCCATCTATCCTTCCTCTCCTGCATCCATCCATCCATTCTCCTCGTTCTAAAAAGTATCTTTATAGCTGGAAATTTCTGTATCCAATTTTAATTTTGGCACTCAAGAAGCAGAGGTAGGTGTATTTCTGGGAGTTTCAGACCAGCCAGAGCATGAGACGCCGTTTTATTTGTTTGTTTACTCATTTATTTATTTTGGTTTTTCAAGATAATGGTTTCTCTGTGTTGCCCTGGCTGTTCTGGAACTCACTCTGTAGACCAGGCTGGCCTTGAACTCAGAAATCCGCCTGCCTCTGCCTCCCAAGCGCTGGGATTAAAGGCTTGTGCCACCACACCTGTCTCTACTTTCTTTTTTAAAGGATGGAAAGCTGAGTTGGTTCAATGGTTGAGATTACTTGTTGCTCTTGCAAAGGACCTGAGTTCAATACAATCATCTATAACTCCAGTTCTAAGGAATCCGATACTCTTTTGTTTTTGTTTTTATTTTTGTAACAGGGTTTGTCTGTGTAGACTGGCTGTCCTAGAACTCACTATGTAGACCAGGTTGGCCTCAAACTCAGAGATCTGATTGTCTC
>JADRCD010230670.1:8934-22603 GCA_019843815.1 Montemys delectorum
TTTTTTTTTTTTTTTTAAAGATTTATTTATTTATTTTATTTATTTATTTTATGTATATGAGTACACTGTAGCTGTCTTCAGACACACCAGAAGAGAGCATAGGATCCCATTACAGATGGTTGTGAGTCACCATGTGGTTGCTGGGAACTGAACTCAGGTCGTCTGGAAGAGCAGTCAGTGTCATTAAGCACTGAACCATCTCTCCAGCCCAAAGTTTCCTATGTACCTGAATGGTACATAGAAACTCTACTAGGCACAAACATATACATACTCTAAAATAAATTTTAAAGATTTACTTTCAAAGCCAGCGTGGTGTGAGTGTGTGTGTGTTGGGAGGTACATCTTTAGTCCTAGCACTGAAGCACATAAGGCAAGTAGATCTCTGAATTTGTAGCCAGCTGGTCAACAGAATGAGTTCCAGGACAGTCAGGACTACATAAAGACATCCTGAGGCTGGAGAGATGGCTCAGAGAGTAAGAGCACTGACTGCTCTTCCCAAGGTCCTGAGTTCAATTAGCAGCAACCACATGATGGCTCACAGCCATCTGTACAGCTACATTGTAATCATACACATAAAAAGTAAATAAATAAATCTTTTAAAAAAAAATAAAGACATCCTGTTTCAAAAAACAATAACAACAATAATAATCACACATAAGCCAGGCAATGGTGGCACATGCTTTCAATCCTAGCACTTGGGAGGCAGAGGCAGGCGGATTTCTGAGTTTGAGGCCAGCCTGGTCTACAGAGTGAGTTCCAGGACAGCCAGGGCTACACAGAGAAACCCTGTCTCAAAAAAACAAAAAAACAAAAAAACAAAAAAAAAAAAAAAAGAATTCTGGCAGCTCTTCCAGAGAACCTGGTTCAATTCCCAGCATCTACATATTGGCTCACAACTATCTGTACCTCTAGCTTGAGGACATCCAATGAGCTCAACTGGCCTCTACCTGCACTGTACATACATGGTCCAGAGATATACTTGGAGGAATATGTATGTGCCCCCACACATAAAATAAAATATTATTTGCATGGTCTGTGTCTATAATCTATGTCTGTAATCTCAGCAGTCAGGAGTCAAATGCAGATGAATCTCTGTGAGATCCAGGCCAGTCAGGAATACATAGTGAGACGTTAAAACAAAATTATTTGCATATAGGTATGTGTACCACAGGAGTGCCTGGTGCCAAAGGATTTCCTATTCTGGCGTTACAGGCAGCAGTTCTAAGCCTCAAAGCTGCATGGGTGCTGGGAACCAAACCTAGGTCCTCTGCATGAGCAGCAAGTGCTTGTAAGCCCTTGGCCAGGTCTCCAGGGTGGAATTCTGTTCTTACTTTGCAAATCTCTTTCCCCCCTTAGTTATATTTTACTTGGGGTGTGTGAAAGCACACGGGAGGTCAGAGGACAACTCCTCTCCTACTGGTGTGGGCCCCAGGCCTTACTGGCAGCTATTTTACCCACTGTGTGCTCTCCTATGTGCTAGAGTGCTAACTCTTGACCTCCTCTCCTTCCCAATACTCCTCTCTGCTTTATTTTATTTATCCCACTGTGTAGTCCTTGCTGGCCTGAAACTTTCTGTGTAGACTAGGCTGGCCTTGAACTTGGATATCTGCCTGCCTCTGCTCTCAAGTGCATCTATATTCCACTGGAGTGCTGGGATTAAAGATATGCATCACCATGCCCAATTTAGTTTATTTATTGAGTCTGGGTATCATTACATAGTCTGGCTGCTCTGAAACTCCATGTAGACTAGGTTGGCCTTGAGCTCAAAGAGATCTGCCTGCCTTTCTCCTAAGTGCTAGGCTTTAAGGGGTAAGCACCACCACACCTTGGCCTAGATATGTCTTAAAAGGTAGACAAGGGGCTGGAGAGATGTAAGAGCACTGACAACTCTTCTTGAAGGTCCTGAGTTCAAATCCCAGCAACCACCATGTGGCTCACAACCATCTGTAATGAGATCTGACGCCCTCTTCTGGGGCATCTGAAGACAGCTACAGTGTACTTACGTATAATAAATAATTAATTAAAAAAAAAAGGTAGATGCCAACGTGTCATTTTGAGAGTGTCCCTCATAGTTCAGGCTCAGCCTCTTGATTGTTATTGGGATGAGCCTCCGTCCCCAGTTACAAGTAGTTTTGTAAAATAATACGTAAATAAAGGTAAATTGGCAAAGCATTTAGAACTTCGCTATTTTGAGGCTTCCGTGTTTAAAGTTTTAGTGTTTGAATAGGTTATCTTACATTTTAAGAAGTTAAAGCTGGAGAGAAGCAATGTTAGTTAGAATTCGAGATACTTTGTGAAAACAGAAAAAAACAAATTCAAGATATATTTTGGAAGTAGAAATCACATAACTTGCTGAAAGATACGGTAAGTTAGATGTGGAGAACCACTACGAAAACACATACGCACTAAAATAAATAAATAAATAAAAAACAACAAGAAAACAAAACAAAACCCCACAACACCGGAAACCAAGGCAAGCTCCTCCCTCCTCCCGTCCCTTTCGGGAAGTGAGGAAAAGAAAGTGACCTGCTGCAGTCCCAAGCGCTTCCGGTTTAGTGCGGCGTAGAGGCAGTAAATCTGAGGACCTTGTTTGGTCCCTCCCACAATGGGCGGATCCCTTCGAACAACTGACCAATAGTGAGCGAGACGGCGTGCGCTAGCCCAATGGTCCTGCAGTGGGTGGGGCCTGTGGCGAGGGTTTGCGCCCTGGAGTTGGCGTTTAGGCCCACGTGGGAAGCTACAGGGGAGATCCGGCTTGAATCCCGAGTGCTGGAGAGAGACCTGCCGTGAAGATGGGACCGGCCCCCGCCGGAGAGCAGCAGCGCAGGGCAACAGAGGAGGCAGAGGTTGGTTGCTCAAAATGTGCTTTATTTTGGTTACAGAGTCTTAGATAGTCAGGCCTGATAGCTAGCCTGCGAAGCATTTCAGGGCAGCCTACTATGGAGGATTCGTGCTTCCACCTTTTTTCCAACCTAGATTACTGGAAAAAGATTTGTAAGGAAGCTAGCCTGGGCAAGATCTGGATAGAGCAGGAGTAGAGGTGATAGTTGGAAAGACCTAAGCCTGTCTCAGCAAAAGGTTTGTGGTGTCTGGAAAGAGGAGGGCTTTGGAGCTCTACCTCGGGCAGTGACGAGTCAACTCAGTCAGGTCTAAGCAGGACTGCATCCTTGTGCTGTCAGATTTCTCTCAGTGATGGATATCCCGAGTTTTATAAAAAAACAAAAAAACAAAACTTTCGCCCACTGAAAGGGAGGAACTAGAGTAGATGAAGCGTTTACCCACAAACTTTAGTCAGCTGATACAGATACCCCCCGATTTCATGTTGATTTTTGTCTCTCTGATCATCATAGGTGATGGAACCTGCCTTAGAAGGCTTGGGCAAAGAGAAGGCATCCTCAAGAAAGCGTGCAAAAACAGAGCCGCCTGCAGAAGGCCTCCTGCAACCAGTGAAGCTCAGTCGGGAAGAATTGTACAAGGAGCCTACAAACGAGGAACTGAATCGCCTCCGGGAGACTGAGATCCTGTTCCACTCCAGTCTGCTTCGTTTACAAGTACTTGGGTGGCCAGGGCATAGGTTAGAGGGGCTTCCGTGGAATCCAGAGGTTCATGGGTTCTTCCCTTCCCTCCCCTAAAGGTGGAGGAGTTACTAAAGGAAGTCAGACTGTCAGAGAAGAAGAAAGAGAGGATCGATGCTTTCCTGAAGGAGGTGACCAAGCGGATCCAGAAAGTGCCTTCTGTCCCTGAGGCTGAGGTAAGACAGAGGCAGCCTTGGGACAGTGAGTCATGAGATACTCCTGCTGTTCTCCTAAGAAATTGGGTTACTAAGGAAATCATTCTCATTGCAAGAAGCCTCAACCAGGACACAGATCGTGCATTCACCTCTCAAACATAGATAACGTCTTGTACAAATTTTGTAGGTGTTTTGTTTGTTTGAACAGGTTCTTCCATACCTCTGGCTGGCCTTGAACTCCTAATAGTCCTTCACAGTTCCCAAGGACTGAGATAGAGGGCCTGAGCCACATTTTTTGTTTGTTTTTTAAGATTTATTTATTTTATGTATGTGAGTACCTTGTCGCTGTCTTCAGACAGAAGAGGGCATCGGATCCTCATTACAGATGGTTGTGAGCCACCATGTGATTGCTGGGAATTGAACTCAAGACCTCTGGAAGTGCTCTTAACCACTGAGCCATCTCTCCAGCCCCTGTTTTTTTTTTTTTTTTTTTAACATCGGGTCTTAACTCTGTAACCTATCTTGTCCTCAAACTGGTGGTAGTCTACCTGCTTCAGCCTCCTGAGTGCTAGGATTGTAGTTATGAACCTTTACTTCCAACCAAAAATGGTTATTTTGTTTTGTGTATTTATTTTTTATTGAGACAGGGTCTCTCCATATAGACCAGGCCGGCCTTGAATTTGCTTGCTATGTAGTCAAGAGAGACCTTGAATTTCTGATCTTCCTGCTTTCCCAAATGCTGGGGGTGTAGGTGTGAGCCACCATTCCTAGCCTTAAAATGGGTAACGATAGAAATAAATCATGGTGGCTTAGATGTCATTCAGGTTGTCTTCACAGAGGGAGAAAGCGATTGTGGAAGATTGTGAGTTACAGTTTTTAACATACTGGCGTGCTGTCTGTTAGACATCAGGGGCTTTGGGAGGAAGGTGATAGAATCCATATGTTTCCTGCTTCTGTCCCCACAGCTCACAGACCAGTCATGGCTCCCAGCTGGGGTCCGAGTGCCCCTCCACCAAGTGCCCTATGCTGTGAAGGGCTCCTTCCGCTTCCGGCCTCCATCCCAGATCACTGTTGTGGGCAGCTACCTTCTGGATACTTGTATGCGACCAGATATCAACGTGGATGTGGCACTGACCATGCCTAGGGTAAGGCCCATGGTTTGGGGGGCTGTAGAGGCCCAGCAAAGGGTCCCTTTGGGACTTTGTGCTCTTTGTCTGAAAATTGAGTGTGTTCTTCCTATTGGTTGAGTCAGGGGAAAAAGCCCCCTGGGACTTAAGCCTAGCTTCAACCTAGTCCCCAGTTCCATGAACACTGATGTGTGTGACCTTCTCTCTTCTTCCCTGACTCCTCCAGGAGATCTTACAGGACAAAGACGGGCTGAACCAGCGCTACTTCCGCAAGCGAGCCCTTTACCTGGCTCACTTAGCTTACCATCTGGCCCAGGATCCCCTCTTTGGCAGTGTACGCTTCTCTTACACCAGTGGATGCCACCTGAAGCCCTCACTGCTGCTGCGGCCACATGGTGGGAGTCACTCTCTGGGCTTAGTGCACAGTATGAGGTGGTAAATCTGGAGGGGGACAAGGTCTTGGGGGAGTAGGGCCAGAAGCCTCAAGGCTAGGAGGTCTCATTCTAAGATGGGAAGTCATGGGTCCCCAAGTATGACGGGGTCCTCAGGGGATCCCTCTGATTCCAGGAGTTGTAGAATCTCAACATTTCTTGTTTCTACCCAGGGAAGGACGAGCGCCTGGTTACTGTACGCCTGCTTCCCTGCCCTCCTTTGGACTTCTTCCGCCCCTGCCGCTTGCTGCCAACTAAGAACAATGTGCGCTCTGCCTGGTACCGAGGGCAGAGTTGTCCAGATTATGGTGAGCACGCACTGGTGTTGGAATGTGTTGGTGGACAAGGATTTGGCGGAGCCTTCTCTTCTAATAACCTCTATTTGTTTTTCCTTTACGCCTTGCTTAGAGCCTCCTACCCCCCACTATAACACCTGGATCCTGCAGGATATAGCTCTTGAGGCTCACATGCACTTGCTGTCGAATGTGCTGGGCTCTGCCCAGGGGCTGAAGGATGGCGTGGCACTTCTGAAGGTTTGGCTGAGGCAGCGGGAGCTGGACAAGGTGAGTTGTAGGTGGTTTGGTTTCCTGGCCTTTTTCCCGATGGGTTGCTTCTGAGCTCAGTCCAGTCATGCTTCTCTTTCAGGGCCTGGGTGGATTTAACGGATTCCTTATCTCCATGCTGGTCGCCTTCCTCGTGTCTAGACGAAAGATCCATACCACCATGAGCGGCTACCAGGTCCTCAGAAGTGTCCTGCAGTTTCTGGGTAAGGCAACTGGAGTGGACAGGCCAGGGGTTCCACTTGTCCCAGGGGGTCTCTCATTCCACCAGAGCGCCGTTAGTTTCTTGTCATCAGACAGGAGAAAGCTGAGTCTGAGACAGGCAGTTGTAGCCACCCAGGCTGAGGGAGGCAGGAAGGGTATCACTGGCTGGGTCCCAAAAGACCTTCTAATACAATATCTACCTTCTCTGGTTCACTCCAGCCACTACGGATCTGACAGTCAACGGAATCAGTTTCTCTCTGAGCTCAGATCCCTCCTTGGTGAGTTAGGTAAGGGCAGGTATATGCCAATGGGCTTGGAGGTAGAGCTCAGCCCTGATTGGCTTCTCTTTGCCCTGCAGCCAACCCTGGCTGAATTCCACCAGCTTTTCGCGGTTGTGTTTGTGGACCCGTCCGGCCGCCTGAACCTCTGTGCCGATGTCACAGCTTCCACTTACAACCAGGTACCAACAGGTCCTCCTGGGTCCTCCATATGTCTCAGCTCACACTGCTACTGTGTCTGTGGCAGAACCTCAGAAACTCCCATCCACAGAAGTAGACTGGGATTGGGACCCTCTCGGCCACTGAGGGTTACAGCTGTGGTCCCTCCTTACCCTGTGGCCAGGTGCAGTATGAGGCAGAGCTGTCTATGGCATTGCTGGACAGCAAAGCTGATGATGGATTTCAGCTGCTGTTGATGACTCCCAAACCCATGATCCAGACCTTTGACCACGTTGTCCAGTGAGTCGGGGTGCTAGAGGGTCACAAGGGAAGAGGAGTCAGGGACCTGGTGGGTTCTCATTGGTCGTCTTTGTCCTGTCCCCTCCAGTCTCCATCCACTAAGTCGCCTGCAGGCATCCTGTCACCAGCTAAAACTTTGGCCAGAGCTGCAGGATAACGGCGGGGACTACGTCTCAGCAGCCTTGGGCCCACTAACCAACATTTTGGTGCAGGGTCTGGGGTGCCGGCTGCATCTGCTGGCTCACTCTCGGCCCCCAGTCCCAGAGGTGAGACCATGTAGACTGGGAAGTTTGTAGGGTTGCAGACAGGGCTGGATCCAGGATCCAAAGGGACTCCCAGCATGCTGCCCAGCTGGTCAGTTTGCAGACCAGGCTTGGGGACCTTTGGGTTGAAATCAACCTATTTACATCCTACAGTGGAATATCAACCAAGATCCCCCGAAGCACAAGGACGCCGGGACCTTGACCCTGGGATTTCTCTTCCGGCCCGAGGGACTAACCAGTGTTATTGATCTTGGCCCAGAGGCTGACAAGCCTGAGGTGTGGAACCCCAGCCTGCCCGTGGGGAGGAGTGGGTAGATCATCCTCGTGCTACCCAAGTCGAGTCTTCAGTGCTTGGGATTGAGCTTAGGGCTTTGGGCATGTTATTAGTCCAGCCCTCTATCACTGAGCTACGCCCCACTCACTCTTTCTTCTCTCTTCCCATCCTTTCTCTCCAGGCTGCTGATTTCCGTCAGTTCTGGGGGTCCCGCTCAGAACTGAGGCGTTTCCAGGATGGAGCCATCCGGGAAGCTGTGGTCTGGGAGGCAGAATCTTTGTTTGAGAAGCGCCTTATTCCTCATCAGGTGGTCACACACCTCTTGGCACTGTGAGTGTTAGCATCTTCACATCAGGAGGCTGCTGTGGTCAGGGCAGCCATTTCTGACAGGCATAGCCACTGATACCCTCGTTGTATTTGTGTTCTTCAGCCATGCTGACATCCCAGACACCTGTATCCGGTATGTGGGCGGCTTCCTTGATGCATTGATCCAAGGCCCCAAAGAGGTAAGAGCGTAGGGTGTAAGCCGGTGATTGTGGAGTAGCGCTTGTGGCAAGACTGGAAGGAGAACCCTCTCTACCCCGGCCAGGTTGCATCTCCAGCAGGGGGCGCCCCGGTCCTGCCATAACCCGGGTCATGGCAGGATCCCAGGTGGTGCTGGGGTTTCATAAGACCCAGACTTCCTCCTGAGTGTCTTCTCTTTGTCAGATCTCCAGCACAGGTGAGGAGGCCCTAGCATTGGCTGTGCGTTGCTATGATGACCTCAGCCGCCTGCTGTGGGGGCTGGAGGGTCTCCCACTTACTGTGTCTGCCGTTCAGGGGGCTCACCCAGTGCTGCGCTACACAGAGGTAAGGTGCAGGAGGGCAGGGAGTCCTTTTTGGTTGGTGCTCCCACCCCTCCCCCCAACGCCCCGTCTCTGGGCTGTCCCTCCCTGTCAGTGTCACTGTCCTCATTTCTTCCACAGGTTTTCCCTCCAGCTCCAGTCCGCCCTGCCTACTCCTTCTATAACCGCCTCCAAGAGCTGACCTCACTGTTGCCCCGGCCAGATAAGCCCTGCCCAGCTTATGTGGAGCCTATGACTGGTAAGAGGGTCCTTGGGTGAGAGTAGAGTCGATAGCAGGCTGCAGTATCGGACCGCTCACCCCTTCTGTTCTTCAGTGGTTTGTCACCTGGAGGGCAGCGGGCAGTGGCCTCAGGATGCAGAGGCTGTGCAGCGGGTCCGAGCTGCCTTCCAGCTGCGCCTGGCAGAGGTGTTGACCCAGGAGCACAGACTACAGTGCCGCGCCACCGCTACACACACTGATGTCCTCAAGGTCAGGCTGCTACAGGGTGGGAGATCGCCAAAGAACAAGGCTCCAGGGGCTTCAGGGTTTATAGGACGATAACTGTCAGTCGGTTGGTTGGTCGGTCGTGGGCTGGGAGACCAGAGATCCAGGCAGCAGCGCGCCCCGAAGTGCTCTTGACATTCATTTCCTTTGCCACATCTTCTGCCCACAGGATGGGTTTGTGTTTAGGATTCGAGTGGCCTATCAACGGGAGCCACAGATCCTGAAGGAGGTGCGGAGCCCCGAGGGGATGATCTCTATGAGAGACACACCTGCCTCCCTTCGCCTTGAGAGAGACACCAGGCTGTCGCCCCTGCTCACTAGTGCCCTGCATGGGTAAGGCTACTTGTGTGAGCTCTTGGATGTAGGCCTCCTCCTGCCCCCTCCTGCTTTCCCGGCTATCAGACTCTCTGGGAGGCCAGACAGAATAACACCTCCCTTGTAAACTGGTGGTAACGTTAGTAATGGCCTCCCAGGTCTTCGCTGGGAGGGCCTGGGAGATGTGGACCTCATGTGGGCAGTGCTGGGCAGAGGTCAAGTGACTGGCCGTGGGTCTGGCCCTGTGTGCGGCTCTGAGTTCCCAGGTCTCACTGCCAAGCCTTCCTCCCTAGACTCCAGCAGCAGTACCCAGCCTACTCGGGTGTGGCTCGCCTGGCCAAGCGGTGGGTGCGTGCCCAGCTTCTGGGTGAGGGCTTCACTGACGAGAGCCTGGATCTGCTGGCAGCTTCGCTCTTCCTGCACCCTGAGCCCTTCACCCCTCCCAGGTAATGACTTCCACACTTCCCGTACTCAGGAAGTTGTTCTTCCTGGTGCACTCTTTATTCTAAACAGGGGAGGGTGGCTGAGTACCCGATAGAGGATGTTTTCAGATATTCCCCACAAACATCACTGAGGGACGGAGGACATCAGGCCTCAGACTCTTTCTCTTTCTATCTGCTCAGCGTCCCGCAGGTTGGCTTTCTTCGGTTCCTTTACTTGGTATCTACCTTTGATTGGAAGAACAGCCCTCTCATTGTCAACCTCAACAGTGAGCTGACTGGTAAGTGATAGGACTCAGATCAGACCACTAGAAGAACTTCCCTGTGTAGATGGCACCGTACTTTCTGTAAGTTTGTCCCAGAAGCCTCTTTCATCCCAGATGTATAAGCCTAATGGTCTGTCTTGGGGAAGAGAATTGTCAGATGGAAGAGGCAGAGGCCCATATCAGGTCTGGCTTAGAGAGCTTTGCCTATGTGGTCCACGACAAAGTTACTACTCAGGGCTGTGGAGCAAGGGGAGAACAAAGGAAAGCTTGAATTCTAGGTGAGAGTCTTATGTGGGGAGCCAGGAAGTTAGACTGTGTGCTCACACCTTGGAGGTGGAATTGTTGGTTCCCATTGTAATCTTAGGAGCTCTTGGGGCTCAGCAGAGAGCAAGGTGTCAGGTTCCTAATTCTCCACCAGGTGTGTGAGAGCCCAGATGAGGGGGGCCTTGAGCAGGCCTCAGCAGGCCAGGGACTAGTCTGGGGGTGACAAGCAGTGGAAAACTCTGCCTTGGGACGGAAGCTGGGAGATTAACACCCCACCCCATTAACTTGAATGTGGTGTCCCTTTTATAACCTTTGTTCTTTGGGAGAGGGGCATTGGAAAATCCCCATGACGGGCAGTTGCTGGGTACACACACGGTGGGAAGACCCAGGTCTTCCGGGGAGGCTGAAGGCTGAAGGCTGACGCAGCATCCCCTGTCGTCCCTAGCTGAGGAGCAAGTGGAGATTCGAAGTAGTTTCCTGGCAGCTCGAACACAACTCCCAGTCATGGTCATCTTTACCCCCCAGGACCGCAGAAGCTCTGTGTGGACACAGGATGGACCCTCTGCCCAGGTTCAGCTCCTTACCTGTCCCTAAATTAACGAATTAGCTTTTTTTCTTATTTATTTATTTATTTATTTATTTTACTCAAAGAAGAAAGTAGGCCCAACCTAAGCTAGGAGAAGCAAGGTCAGTGTTGTGGTTTTTCTGTGTTCCAGATCCTTCAGCAGCTCGTGAGCCTGGCGGCTGAAGCCCTCCCTATCCTGGAGAAGCAGCTGATGGATCCACGAGGACCTGGGGACATTAGGGTAAGGATCTGACTCAGAGTAACTCCTAGGGCCCAAAGTCTGCAGTTCAAGGGGCCTTGTTAGGGTGCCTCGTTGCTTGCTCTGTTTGGTGAGGCTGAATACAGGGCAGGCTTTGACACTGCCATGGTGCCTGGTAGTAGTGAAGCCTGGTGGGGCTCCTGGGCGTCCTTCTGGACTCAAGCTGGGCCTGGCTGTTCTCTCTGGGGTTTACTGTACAAACAAACAGCCTGTATATAATGGATGGCTGAGTGCGTGGGAATGAGTTCGTGGAAGGGTAACTTAAAGGCTTCCGTAGACCGTGTTCCGGCCACCCTTCGACATGTATGATGTGCTGATCCACCTGACTCCCCGCCACATTCCCCGGCACCGCCAAGCTGTAGACCCTCCAGTTGCTTCCTTCTGCCGTGGTCTGCTCACTGAGCCAGGGCCTTCGTCTCTGATGCCTGTTCTGGGCTATGACCCCCCTCAGCTCTATCTGGCACAGCTCAGGGTAAGTTCTTTTGGTTTTTCGAAACAGGGTTTCTCTGTATGGCCCTGGCTGTCCTGGAACTCACTCTGTAGACCAGGCTGGCCTTGAACTCAGAAATCTGCCTGCCTCTGCCTCCCAAATGCTGGGATTAAAGGCATGCGCCACCACCACCCGGGCTTCAGGGTAAGTTCTTAAAGGACTGGCTGGCCTAGGAGTTCTGCAATTCTGTGGAGCTGCAGCCATGGAGGAGGTGTTCAGGTACCAATTGTACTATTGTAATCTTGCTTGCATTCTGTCCTTTCTAGGAGGCCTTTGATGATCTGGCGCTTTTCTTCTATGACCAGCATGGTGGAGAGGTGATTGGTGTTCTCTGGAAGCCCAGCAGCTTCCAGCCCCAGCCTTTTAAGGTATGCTGGTCAGTAACGCAGTCATGTGTTGCCAGGTGTATGCATGTGGTTCTCTGTGTGGCCCTGGGTCAAGTGTATGTATTGGGGCTCATATATCTATTGACACTGCCCTAACCTCACATCTCATGGTATGCCTTTGTGACACTTCAACTCAAATTTGCTATCTGATTCTTCAGGCTTCCAGCATAAAGGGACGCATGGTGGTGTCTCAAGGTGGAGAGCTTGTGATGTTGCCCAACATAGAAGCAATCTTGGAGGACTTTGCTGTGTTGGGTGAAGGCCTGGTACAGGCCGTAGAAGCCCGAAGTGAGAGGTGGACTGTGTGATTCTAGCCTTGGGACAAGCAGTAGGTGGGTCATGGGACGTTGGACCTGTCAGTGGGGCAGCCACTCTCAGTGCAGTATGGACGCCCGATGAACACTGAATCATCCATCCCCAGAGAAAGCCCTGAGAGATTTTTCTGATGCTTCAGCTTGGGGCAGGGGCCATGGTGTCCTGTGTCCTCTACACCTGACCATCCAAATTCCCAGAGGATAAGATGGAGCCAGCTCAGAGGGAACTGCATCCACGAGATCCATTTGCCCATCCATCCTGAGTCAGCCTGAAGTGTTGTTCATTTTTGTTGTCTCTCCATCTTCATCCTCCCACTGGCAGGATGGATGTGTCCAGATGGCATTGCACCTTTCCCTGTTGCTGCTTCCGCCGGCCCTTAGATTGGACCCCAAAGAAGTTGTGGCCCCTCCTGGGGGTCAGGGCACCAGCACTGAGCAGTGGACTGTGTATGTATGAATGGAACCCACTGAATAGGCACAGTGCCCTAAGGGTAGGAACAGTGGAAAAAGACCTAGACCAGGCAGGGCAGGGTGGATGGAGTTGAGGGGATCCCCGGCCCAGAAGAGAGCTGGATGCTGCAGCCTAGCCCCTCCTTGCTGCTGCCTGTCTGTTCCCCATTGCTGTGCCATGCGCCTGCTCTCCGGAGCGCTGAGGGAGGCAGGGTGTTACCTCTCAGCCTGATCCACATCCCCTTCTCACAGCCACTCCCTGCTTTTCTCCCCTAATCCTGACTGGCTTTTTTTAGATTCAGCTCAAATAGCACCCCTCCTAGTCCATGCCCTCCTCACCCCCCACCCCTCTTTCCCTTCTGTGAACTGTGAATGCAGTTACTCCTTGTTGAGTTCACTTGGCAGGCATGCATACCAGTATGCACCTTCTATTGTCCTGAACTCTGATTTAAAATTAAATTGTTTAATTCTTTCTGGATACCTGACTTGTCTTTTCTCATGATTTCAGCTTGGTCTGTGAGAAAGCTCTGTGAGCACACAGCATGCTGAGCCCAGGCAGATAGATGACTTGCCGTTTCTCACAGCACCTAGAATGAGGCTCACAGAGCTGTGTGTAAGGGGAGCCCCAGCCCAAGGTGGAGGCTGGGGCACCACCACAAGGCCACAAAGAAACAGAAGTCAGAGCCTGTGGACTATGCTGTAAGCAGGCCAGGTAGGGAAAGAAAGACTAAGCCTGATTGGGTGCAGTGGTGTCATGCCTTTAATCCCAACACTCTGGAGGCAGGGGAAGGAGGAGCTAGCTCGCTTGAGTTTGAGGCTAGCCTCTTCTACAGAGTGAATTCTAAATTGGAGATCAGTCTGAGCTACTGAGACCCAAAGCAGTAGAGACCAAGTGTGTGTAACAGCGAAACTGAAAAAGTTTGAGGTCTGGTCATAAGGTTCAGCAGGTAAAGGGGCCTGGCGCCTGGGTGGTCATAAGGTTCAGCAGGTAAAGGGGCCTGGCCTGGGTCACATGATAGAAGAAGTAGTTCTAGCATTCAGGAGGCAGAAGCAGGCAGATCTCTGTGAGTTCGAGGCTAGCCTGGTTCACAGAGTGAGTTCCAGAACAGTCAGGGCCATACAGAGAAAAATGCTGTCTTATTCAGGGTTTTTATTCCTGTACAAACATCATGACCAAGAAGCAAGTTGGGAAGGAAAGGGTTTATTCGGCTTACTTCCACATGGCTGTTGATCACCAGAGGAAGTCAGGACTGGAACTCAAGCAG
>JADRCD010230671.1:9492-28271 GCA_019843815.1 Montemys delectorum
TATATATATTATATATACATGTATATATAATATATACATATATATTTGCCTAATATATATGTATACATATATATGTGTATATATATTATATATACTTTTCATGTTGAAAGATGCTTAGTATTCTTCAAAGAAACTGAGTGTGCTGCATAGGTTTACGTCAACTTGACACAAAAGCTAGTCCTTTTAGACGAGGAAACCTCAGTGGGGAGAATGCCCCTGTCAGATTGGCTTGTGGGACATTTTCTTGATGACTGACGTGGGAGGGCCCATTTCACTGTGTGTAGTGCCACCCCTGGGCTGGTGGTCCTGGATGTTATCAGAAAGCGTGCAAACCATGAAGCAGCACCCTTCCATGGTCGGCCTCTGCTTCAGTTCCAGCCTCCAGGTTCTTGAACCTGAGCTCTTGCCGTGACTCCCCCCCCCCTCCCCCGTGGACTATAGCCTTTAAGATGAAGGCAGCCCTTTCTTCCCAAGTGGCTTTTGGCCATGGTGTTCATCACGGCAGTAGAGATCTCTAGGACAACGAGTGTTTAAGGGTGCGCATGCTTAGTAAGCTAAACACTGCTTACTGGAGATTTCAGTAATACTGTTTTAAAAATCAAATTGGAAAATTAGTTTTATTATCTTTTAAGCTTTTTCCTTTACTACTATTACCTCCAGTTAAATACTGTATAACAGGGGATATTGAATTAAGCAAAATAGGTATTAAAAACAATAAACCAAGATCTTTGCTCTCAGGCAGCGGACAGGTAGGTTAAGGAGTGTCACTGAATTAAACAAAATAAATTGTCTTATACATCAGACAATATTATAAGGTTCAAGGGTAACATATGTTGCAGGCCAATTAATCTGGCATTAATACTTTGGGAGTATAAAGGCAGAGAATATCCTAGAATGTGTATTCATTATAAGATCATTGTATGTTCTTCCAGGAAAAAGCAGCAATTGCAGGTGGGGGGTTTAGGGCTGGGAATTTAGGAGTTACATGATAAACTTGTGTGTTCCTTTTTGATATTTTCCCTTTTTCTTTTTCTTTTCTAATAGTGCTGGGGATGTTGTACCTAGAACCTTTGGCATATCAGGCAAGCCCTCTACCACTGAGCAGCATCCCCAGTGCCCTCCCTGTGTTTCTCTTCTAATGATTGAAGTTCATCTTTATAGTTTACTGTAGAGAACTGACAATTCACTTGTGACTTAGAGGCTCCCATGGGCTCTCACGTCAGTGCGTGGCTTCTTTGGGTTTTGCTCTCAAGGCCCCATTCCCCATCCTTTTTGTGCTCTTCTACTTTAGGGTTCTGTTAATAGAAAATTTAGAAAGCAAACTCTGGTCACTTTGTCCTTGTCTTGGCCACTTAATTAAATGTATAGGTTCTCTTTTTTTGAATAGTTAAAAATAATAACACTGATTTTGTTTCTGATTGGTACTAAACCAATGCTTTGTGACGAGGCAGACAATGCGCCATTCTCTTCTATTTTAAGCGTGATTTATTTATTTATTTATTTATTCATTCATTCATTCATTTATTGGTCTAGATCTCTCCATGTAGCTTAAACTGACCTTGAACTCACAGCAATGTTCCTGCCTTAGTCTTTCCATGGCTGAGGTTATACATATGAGTTACCACAACCAGCTCTCTTCAACTGCTTTCAGCTTATGGTACAATTCTTCAAGGGACAATGTGAAAAAATATTTTCTCAAATTTTTGTACTCTGACAGCCCAGAGCACAGAGAACCCCCAATAAAACCCTTGATCAGCTTCTTACTTTGGTTGGTATACCTGCTTCCTCATCAGTTTCTAAACAAACTCAGAAAATAAATTCATTGTACAAGCCCACAGTGTCACCCATCTAGTAGTATCCAGCAACCAGAAATGGGCTTTGAAAGACACTGAAGTTATTTCATACAGTACATATCAAATATTCTGACAACAACAATGAAAACGACAGCCTATAAACAAACCATTCACAACTAAGTTTAAAGCCATGTGAACGAACAGTTAAGACTCTCATCAGTGAGGTAAACAGAGTAGTAGCATTTCACAGTAACAGAAGGTAGAAGGGTGCCCAGGGGAGGGGGGTAGAGCAGGGAAGGTGTGAGATTAAATGTATCCAAGTGGAATTTGTATTTTTCAAGCTTTACAAATATCAGTGGAAAGTCTGAAAACAGCAGCAGAAGCAGCATTACTGAACTGCTCCAGGAGACTCCCACTTATGTCTCTGTTGTATCAACTCCAGAAGCATCTTGATAAAGAAATGGGGGAGGGGGTCTATTTGCTACATGCAGACATCACAAAGTATCTGATCCCTTGGAGACTCTCTTAAATTACTACATCCAAATGCTGATACTTTATATTTGCAACAAATCTTAAATATTTTATAAAGCTGTCCATTCTCAGATGAACACAAGTGTGTTCAAGCCTCATACAGCTGGCAAATTAAAGAGAACACGCATTGCATCGCTGTACCCATGCACCTCCCATTCAAAATATATACAAGTTATCGGTGAGCCAAACTCTAGATATGGAGTGAAACACAAAAGTTACTGATAGTGCTCTATATACAAGTCTGTTCCAAACCAATTCTTAAAAATATGTTTGAAGGAATCTTTAAACTGACATTTGGTATATCCCTTAATATTTCAAATATTA
This sequence comes from Montemys delectorum, assembly GCA_019843815.1. Classification (NCBI taxonomy): domain Eukaryota; kingdom Metazoa; phylum Chordata; class Mammalia; order Rodentia; family Muridae; genus Montemys; species Montemys delectorum. The sequence goes on from JADRCD010230671.1 coordinate 12,141, forward strand.
TTCCATCAAAAATAAGGTTTCAAATAGGTTTTATGGTCACTTCCACCCAGGAAATTCTAAGCTCTTAAACATTTCATGTTGTCCATTCATTTACTTCTGACCATTACATATGTGTATAGGATGTATTATGATCATAGTAACCCCATCATCCTTCTCTTAACCCTCTCCTACCTGTTTGACTCACTTTTCAACTGGTTCCCTTCTCTGTCTTCTTGTTCAGTTTTTAGACTAGGTCTTGTTTAGTTTTTTGCAACTTTATTCCCTGTGGTATTCTTCACTAGAGATAACCAGGGTGCCATTAGTGCTTCTTTACTCTGAGACTTTTAGCAAAAACCCCAATGAATAGTTTATGAGTTAGTAAATGAACTCAATAGCTCTTTGTTTCAGAGTCCAACAATCTTAATGCCTTCAACTTTTTCTTAGAGGTTACACTTTTCAGTCTTGGTTTTATCTCGTTTAATTTTGTTCTTTATCTTCTTTCGTTAACATGTGATTCTGAAACAACTAGGAACTGAACATACAGTTCAATTGAACCTCACCTCCTAGAACTAGGCTTCTTGTCAGTGATCACTACTGAAGGAAAACAATACAGGCTTGCTGTCTGTGCATCCTAACAAGCACAAGTGAAAGCCTGCATACAGTTTACCCACCATAACAGTGCATGGTTCGTACTTCTCGAGCATTTCTTATACCATCATTACTTTGGCCTCTTGTTCATTATTACCACTTTATGATTTGACTTCGCTCCATCAGTAATAACCTTTTTCTTTCTTTTTTGTATTGCCAGGGATCAAATGTAAGCTTTGCTTTATCTGCATGCTAGATAAGTGCTTTACCACTGGGCTGTATTCCAATCTAATTCTTTTCCTCAGAACTCCAGAAAATAGTTGTTTTGATTTATTTGCTCAAAGAGAATATATCCCCATACTATTGCTGAAAAAAGGGAAGAGATGAACAATGTAGTTATCATCCCAAAGTTGAGACCCACAGGCTGGCACTCCTATCTTGAGCTGTCGTTAAATTTTGTCCTGTTAGGCACCTGTGCACCCACTGCGTCAAGTTCATGTTAAACATGCTCAGACAGACTCAAGAATGTAGACAAAAATCAAACAGTCTCCTCAACTTACACACTCTGGGAACCTTTATACATGCTTGGAACTTAGCTTTTCAATATAAGAGCTCAAATGTCAGTAACTTTACTTTAAGATGACTTATTTCTTGTATATGCTAAAACACTGAAAAAAGGTGTTCTCTTCATAAGTGAATGACAATCATGATGTGGATTTCTTGTTAGAAATAGGCTGCCACATCACTTTAGTTTCCATTTTGTCCTTGGGCCACTGGGACACAGACACTAAAACTGAATATGCATCTTTTTCCATGTATAGCTGTGATTATACCACTTTGTAGAATACATGCTATTTCCTAAACTACAATTTATACTCCTAAAAGCCAATAAAATGTTTTAAACATTTTAAAAATATAAGAAAAGATCTTTTTTTTTTTTTGTTTTTTTTTTTTTTTGTTTTGTTTTGTTTTGTTATTTCGAGACAGGGTTTCTCTGTGTAGCCCTGGCTGTCCTGGAACTCACTCTGTAGACCAGGCTGGCCTCGAACTCAGAAATCCACCTGCCTCTGCCTCCCAAGTGCTGGGACTAAAGGCGTGCGCCACCACCGCCCGGCCAACAAAAGATCCTATATACTACTTTTTAGCACAAAGCCTTTAAAATAAACTCATACTGAAAAATGGCACTGAACATTAACTAGCTATCATCTATAGTCAGATAAGACCCAGCTCTAAGACAGTAAGGAAGGAACACAGAGCAATAGTGGCAACATAATGTAAAACCTATGTTTGGATTATATAAGCTCAACCAAAATTATCCTTAAGCTGTAACAAACCAAACCATGATTTAATTAACACTCTAATCAGTTTAGGCTTTATATTATTTATTTTTAGGAAACAAATCATCTAATGTCAGTGCTGTCTCCTATAGGCAACTTTTCTTAAATGATTATGCCTGAAGGCCTTGTTACTGTTATCATAACTATAATGTGTGTATTCTGTAAACTATGTAGGGAAATATATAATTTGGGAAGCTTGGACAATATTTTTCTATTAGGGCTCTTCAGAAGGCTAGAGAGTCAACCACAAATAACTTTCTTGAAAACTGTTTTGCATTGAAAAAAGATGAAAAGCATTTATATGATCAGAAATTCCAAAGCCTGCTGGAACATACTAAAATAAATGGACCTAGTTTTAAACATCAGTTTCAGTGTTTCGTAATACCTAAAATTTCCCATTCAAGCACCATGCTTATAGCCTTGTTTAGCTTCTAAGATAAAATGAGATTGAGGATTGAATCAAAGTTAGATATGGCTGTAGAAAATACTTATATCTTGATGTTTCATTCTTTATTAAAATTAACATTATCATATCAGATAAAATAAATCTGGTTATAAAAATGTAATTCAAAAAGACTGCCAAATAAATGCCACGGGACAGAGTTTTTCACTTATAGGTTATGATAACTGAATCCTAGCATGAAGACTCAGCTACAGTTAAATTAAGCCAAATTTTATTAAGACCTTTTTCTATAACCATCTTTAGAGTCAACAAATCTGTTTCCTATAGAGGAAGCACCTATATAGTTTGGAAGATTTTCTTTAACTATCTGAAAATGGACTGATGGAATTATATTCAACGCAGGAACGTCGTTTCAGTTCACACTAGACCCTGAGAATGCACTGAGAAGTTTGACAGGAATAAAGCCATGAAGAGTGCTGCCACTGCTGTTTTATGTTCAGTAAACATCAGTCTTAAATACAGACAGTAAATATAGACCATACCAAGGGCACCTGAAACAGAGGTGCAAAACCACAGACTGTAACATCTGTCCTAAATCAGAAAACCTAAATAACCTATAAACAGTTCTTCTTTTCTTTCTTTTTTTCTTTGAGGCAGAGAATTACTGTGCAGCCCAGGCTGGCCATAAACTAACTAATGATCCTCCTGCCTCAGCCTCCTAAGGGCTGAGATGACAGGAATATGCCACCAAGCTGGGTTTCTAATTTGAAAAACTATCTACAATACAAGAACTTTCCCACACTGGGCAGGAACAGTACTCCCAGCCACACACATACCTTGAAGAAATAATTTCCTTAACTAACCCTATAGTTATATAATGTTTGACTTCTTTTAAACCATGCTATACACAATTACAAGATAGGTAACTAAGCTTAACCACAGTTCAATAAGAAAACTCACTTTTGTATTGTTTGTGGTACAGGAGGAACAGCGTGCCACTGGAACACTTTCAATGCAATGACTGTCATTTAAGATTATGAAAATATTTGACTCATATTCAAACATTTTCATTTCAACTGTATATACTCTATTAAGCCAGATGAACACAGGAAAGGAAAGGGAAAAGATAGCTTGGCAGATGAGAGAATTCTAACACAAGGTTCACTGAGTGGAGTTCTTGGAGGTTTCGTTCCATATGTCAGTGCAAAGTCATAACGTACTGATGTGCTCTACACAGAACGCCAGATCAGTGCATTCTTACTGGGCTCCAGAAAGTTCTCTATCAGAGCATCAATGAGTTTCTTTAATTCTCCTTCCAGTAAGGTAGTGTCACTGAGGGAGAAAGACAAAGACATTTAAAATTCTTATTTTTATAGCCTTAACATTTATTTAAATCATTTCTACTCTTTCTTTTTCCAGAGCTGAGGACCAAACCCAGGGCCTTGCCTAGCAAGCGCTCTACCACTGAGCTAAATCCCCAACCCCAATCATTTCTACTTTTAAGGAAGGTACATATCTGATAGGACAACTAAATAACTGACAAACAAAATACAAATTCACCCAGTTGAAATAAAACAAAAGAAGACTCTTTAAAAATTCATATACAAAACAACAATCACAAGCTAAAACTGAACTGTATCACTAGGTGCCTTCTGGCCGATGATAAAGTATGAGTTCATAATGGCCACTGAATTTTCCTAGGTTAATCAATTCAATAGCTCAGAACATCAATAGCATGTATTATTAAAAATGGCTTTCTGAGATACTGAAGAAAAACCAGCATAAGCAGATCTATAGGGAAGGACAGTGGTTCAGTGACTGCTTAGGGCTGGGAAGAACTTCTAAGGGAACTCTTTTTGGAGTTATAAAAATGTTCTAAAGCTGAGTGTAGTGATGGTTACACAGCTCTGCATATATTAAAAACCACTGAATTTTACACTGATATGTGTGAACTGAACAGTATATAAGTTGTTTCTCAATAAAGCTTCTACATATATATCCAAAAGAATCAATCCTCACCTCTGGCCAGGTGATGCACACATCTCTGCATAATACTTTATCTTTGGTTCTGTCCCGCTTGTTCGAAGAGTAGCAACACAGCCATTTTGGAAAGTAAAGGTAATCATTTGGCTGTTTTTACTCACAGGCAGTACCTATGCAAAATGCAACAGTTTACATCGATATCTTTGTGTTCAGGAACTATAAAATGCATCCCACTTATACCAAGTACCTAAGGTGCCTAGGTCACAGAAACAAAGTAGACTGGTGGCTGTCAGAGTCGGGAGGTGGGTGTGGAAGGTTGTTTAGTGAGGACAGAATTTCAGTTTATCGAGGTTAAAAGTTCTGGAAGTCTGTTGTATAATAATATAAGCATGTTTTGAAATTTAAGGTTAAAAAAGAGGACATAAAGTCCTGAGGGAGATCGGTTGGTGGATCCCAGAGGGAGTTGGAAGAAGGGAGTAGGGGTGGATAGGATCAAAATACATTGTACACATGTATGGAATTTTCAAAGAATACAAAAATTATTTAAAATGGATAGGATGCAAACATGGATTACTACATTATTAGAATACTGAAACAACATCTAAACATTACAAATGGAAATTTAAGCTAACAGTTATTATCATAATTGTAATAAAATGAATGTAAGAACTTATCATGTAAACATCTACTGAGCGTTGACCACAGAGGTAGGAGCTTTGAGAGGCATCGAGGAAATGGAGCTGCCATGTGCAAAGCAGCAGTGGCATGAGTCAACAAAAGCACTAATACACAACCCAAAGAAGGTTACATAATAACTCGTTATGTAAAACCTGATTATGGGACCTGGAATTCCGAAGGAAGATGCCTTAAGTCTTAAGCCTCAAGCATTCTAGGTACGTGCCCTGTCACCATCAGCTCTTGCCTTAATTAAACCTTAAGTAATGGTGAGGTATGAGCCTACAGCAGAAAGGAAAAAAGATAAACTGAGGCAAGAAAGTTGATCCAAAATACAGGAAAACCTTAAAGCATATGTGTTTAAGAAATCACCCGTTCCTCTATTTGTCCAGAGGTATGGAGAGTCGGGTTGGAAGCATGTTAAAGTTAGAAAGCTACAGGGCTCTGAGGTCTTTAGACTTCATGTTCCCACACCACTCACACAAAGCGACTGGTCCTACCCTCAGGAAATGAGAGGCTGCTCTCACTACAGCGTGACTCATGACACACTGTTTAAAAGAAGTGTTTTATTGGTGGTGGTGGTGGTTTTGCTTGATCTTTAAAGAGGTGTTTTCCAGGGGTTCCAACTTCTAGCTGAACACACACAATGCTGGGAAGGTGGTACTCCTGGAGAGTGCCTAGAACAGCTGTTCTCAATCTGTGGGTTTCTAACCCTTTAGAGTTCAGGTATCCAATATTTACATTGTTATTCCTAACAGCAGCAAAATTAGTTACAAAGCAGCAACAAAATAACTTTATGGTTGGGGGGTCACCGCAACATGAGGCTGTATTAAAGGGTTGCAGCACTAGGAAGGCTTATAGGAGGTTTTGCCCAGGCCTCCATTTATAGAACCTTGTCTGTTGTCTCTTCCATCTGGCTGCTTCTAATCTTAACGACTGTAAACATGAGCACACTGGCTTGGATCTTATGCAAAACTTATTGTAGCTTTAGACTTTTTTTTTTGGTGATTTGAGTCATGAAATTGTCTTTATTGTTTGTAAAAAGGAAAGGTACTTACTGATTTCTTATTTGGCTGGCTGCTATCATATCCAGTGGTTATGTCCCGTACATGCAAAATAGCAAATGCCCCACAAAACTTTGGATATTCCTTTGGAGACTCAAAATTGCGAATCCTTTCAAATATGGTTTTAATGGTAGGTGGATCGTAACACAAGAAATATGAAGTTTTTGACATGTGATAACCGTATCTGCACAAAGATTTAAAGCTAAAGTTAGATTCTAGGTAACTTTTGGGACACATGCATATTAAAGATAAGCAGACATAATATTTTATAGAAAGTGATACTGATAATATTAATAGTAAAGAAATATAGTCAGGAAGTGGTGGCACATGCTTTAATCCCAGCACTCAGGAGGCAGATGCAGGCAGATCTCCATGAGTTCGAGGCCAGCCTGATCTACAGAGCGAGTTCTAGGATACACAGGGCTGAACAGAGAAACCCTGTCTTGAAAGAAAGAAAGAAAGAAAGAAAGAAAGAAAGAAAGAGAGAGAGAGAGAGAGAGAGAGAGAGAGAGGGGGGGGGGGGGGGGGGGGGGGGGAGGGGAGAGAGAAAAAAAGAAGGGAAAGGAGGGAGGGATCTGTTCCTCAAAAACAAACTAAGAAAAGGACCCCAAACCAACCAACCAACCAACCAACCAAAAAAGCAAGCAAGGCAGGTCTGTTGTGTGAGATTCATGTGAGAACTTACGTTTCATAAACTTTTGTCAGTTGCTCCATCAGTGTTATCTTCCTGGTATCCAGGAAGGAGGCCATTTCAGCAACAACAGCAGCTGCACTCACTCCATCTTTGTCCAACACGGAGGTTCCACACAGAAAGCCTGAGGGTTAGACAGTGCCTTTAGAAAAGGGGGAGCTTTCTGCTACACTTTCCAGTTTTGGACTTCTTCCCTGACGAGGGAACTGAAGAGCATAGTATCAAGCCAGGTGTGACAAGGTATGACTACATCTCAGCACTCAGGGGCTGAACTGGGAGTTCATGGCCAGTCTAGACTGTGACAGCCAAGATCTTTTCTCAGAATAAAAACAAAAAACACCAACACGAATCACAAAATACATTGAAAACAACAATAACAAACTCCATCAGAGTCCAGTAACATGTATTCAGGTATCTCTAAGTTCCTCTGTGATGGAAAATGTGATTCAGTCTTCTTAGGTAGTCAAAGTTTTTAAAAAGGAAACATGAGCACAACACATGCCTAAACTGCGTGTACTCTGCCCTAACACCGTGGCTACACAAAGCCTTTACCAAGTCCTTCTCTGTAATCAGATTTCAGGGGTTCTCATCGGATGAGCTACTGTCCACTTGAAGGAATATATACTGCTAGGCATGCATTTCTGCATTTTTGCAACTCAAAATTATAGCCAGAAGGTAAATGTCGCCGCTCTACAGAATTACTTTATTTTAAATGCTTTGAAGCAAAAGAAAAGATTATTAGTATTTACTACATACCAATAGACTCTTCAAATGCAAAAAGGACTTCTTTCCCATTTCCTAGGAGGTCTTTTATTCTACTTCCAATCCATTTAAAGCCTGGTAATGTTTCCTGAAATGTAGAGGAAGCCACTCCAGTTAACTGACTCTGATCAACACATATTAAAGAGCTTATTTCTAAATGCCCATAGATCCTGCATAGTGAGCTTCTATCTCAGTCCTTTGTCTATAAAGGCTTATATGGTGGTAGATATATAGTCTCAAGCTACCATAACCACACACAAAGGCACAATTAATGACCCACTAGCAGAGTAACAGGTGATTTACATCAAATATAACATGTTTATAAGTGGTGACAAATACGGACTCAAAATGACAGGTGTGTGCATACATGAGCTACAATCATAATGTGCCTATTAACTACTGTAATGGGTGCTTTACATCATCCCTTCTAATGCTTAAAAACATTACTGCCATTGCGGAAGCTTAGAGACTATTCTTCCCAAGACTGCACATAAGGGATGGAGGCCGAGTTTAATTATACTGCTTTCCTGAAGCAATTGCTGTCCTTTAAGCACATTATAATCTTAATATGAGCGCTTGTGGAGGATGTGGTTTAGTCGTCTTGAGTAATCATGGCCTTTAAGTTTTTAGTGACAGAACATAAGCACACCACAAGCTTGAAGTGCTTGTAGCACTCCAGGCGTACACAAAGCCTTTACCAGCCCTTTTTGTCATTAGATTGGAGGGTTTTTCATCTGATGAGTTACTGTCCAATTGCAAGACATGTCCTGCTTTAGTGTCAATTGAGAGAACACATCATGCACATTGATTCTAGAGCTTACCATCACTAATCTGTTTCCTAGTTCACTTTTCTGCTTCCTCTCAAAACAACAACAAAGGCCTAGAAATAGAAAAGCCAACACCACCCTCAGTAAAAACAAATTTATAATATTGAATCAACTTTCTTTTATGCTCTGGATATATCTTTTTGCTATACACAGAAAAATGTTAACATAATCTAGAATCTTAATTGTGAATAAGATTTTAGCATCTTCTAATTTTTTTGTGTTTAACAAGTACAATATTCATTTTTCTTTTGTGTTATGTATGATGGGTGTGTATGTACACACATGCATGCTCATATGAATGAGGCATATGTGTGGCACAGTCCACATGTGGACTTTAAAGGACAACATTGTGAGTTGGTCTTCATCTTCCAATCTTATTTAAAACAGGGTCTCTTCGTTGCTTGCTATTGCACTCACTGGGACAGCTGACCTATGAGCTTCAGAAGAATTCTCCCATCCCCAAACCCCATTTTGTCATAGGAGGACTAGAATTTCATGCATGCAATATTGTATCCAACTCTGCATGGATTCTGGGGTTTCAAATTCAAGTTCCCAAGAGTGCAAAGCAAAACTTTACCCACTAAGCCATCTCTCCAGCCCAGAATATTCTTTTATTTGTCTAAAAACTAGAAGAAACTAAAAAAATTAGAAGATACTGAAATTTAATTCAAGCCTAAGATTATTCTGAATTATGATGCTAACATTTTCCTTATCTAGAGTGAAAAATAAATCCTGAATATAAAAGAAACTTTACTCTAAAGAACAATATTACACATTTGTTTGTTTTTACTGAGAGTAGTGTTGGATTTTCTACTTCTATTTCTTGTTTTTGAAAGAAAGCAGAAAAGTGAACTAGGAAACAGATTAGTGATGGTAAGAGCTCTAGCATTAGTGTGCGTGATGTGTTCTCTCTACTGACACTAAAGCAGGGCATGTCTTGCAACTGGACAGTAACTCATCAGATGAAAACCTCTCAAATCTAATGACAATTAATAGCTAGATCTAATTAGTAATATGACCCATAGCCTGATGGTGACAAAGACGACAGAAGACAACCTAATTGGCATTAGTTCAAGAGGCTGCAAAAAACTGCTGGTCACTAACTGCCTGAGGGTCATAAACCAGCCTGAGAGTGACTACTTAACTTCTGGATATAGAGTCATTGGGTCTTATTTTGCAATTTAGAGTTACGTATTTCTGTATTTGAGGAGTAGAGGCAACAATTCAATGAAGTCTGCATTACAGATAAGTTAGATTTTCCCAGTCTAAAATGTTGTATGTTCCCATACGCCCTTCCCAGACAATACTACACGTACTAGAGAAGTGTTAGAATAATGTCTTAAAGAGCACTTTATCTTAGTCAGAAATTCACATACTAGATGATTTTGGCTAGGGTGTCTAAAATTATCAAAAATATCAAGCAAGCATGAACAGAGGAAGAAAAGAGGTGGAGTTGTCAAGGAGATCAATCAAAGTCAGTTTGGTGCAGAGATGTCTTTACAGAGATGTTTAGCAAAGCAGCACGCAGGCTTCTAAGGAAGTCTGCTTTATTCTTACTTCAAAATGAAATCCTTCTTTAAGTGCAATTGCCTTTAAAATTTTAGAAGAGACGGTGGTGGCTAGCATGTAAACATTCTCCACATTGGCGCTCGGTTTGTCTTTCTTCCAGCAATCAAACATCCACCACCCAAACAACGCCGCCAACTCATTGCCTGTGAAAACTTTCCAATGACCACTGCAGAAAGAATAAAATTCAACGTCAAGACCTTCATAGCGTCTCACGAAAACTCTCTGACTCATAGCTTCAAACTTAGATGGAAAACCCCAAGTTCTATTACACGGAACTTTTGACAAAACATTTATTTCATCTTTTGGTGTTAAGTATACATGTGTATCTGTGTGTGCACACATGTATGTGCATAAGTACAGAGACCAGAAGTGAACGTTGAGTAATTTCGTATATTATTCTCCATTTTATTTTTAAATAAATTAAATATTTATTAATATATTTAATAAATATATATTTTAAATATATCTAAAATATTTTAAATATACATTTAAATAAATAAAATGTATAAGATATACATTTTATTTTTAAATAAATTTCATTTATTTTTATTTATGTGTATGTTTGTGTGCTTGTTTTCCCATATGTGCACATCTCTGTAATGCCTGTGGAGACCAGAAGAGGGTGTTGGACTCCCTGGTACTAGGGTACAGACAGCTGTGAGTCACTTGATGTGAGTACTTGGAACATGTGCTGAATCACTAAGACATCTCCCCAGTTCTCTGTCTTAGTTTTTGAGAAAGGGCTTTCACTAAATCTGGAGAGCATCAGATCAGCTAGGCTGGCTAGCCAATGAGCTCCATGAGCCTCCTGCCTCTATTTCCAGTGCTGTCAGTTCATATATGCAGCTCATGATTACTGCAGAATAATTTAACACTAGGGACCTTGCTGCAGAACACAGGAGAGCATGTAAGTCATATCTGATGTGTCACTCAGTCCTATCTAGTCTGATGGCTGCTGTGTCCATAAAACACAGATGTGTTGTAGCCACTTACTCTTAGAAACACTGGCTTTCAGAATCTTTACTTGCCCTCTTCTATGACAATTCTCAATTCTTGGGAGGAGGAGGAGGAGGTGATATAAATGTCCCATGGAGGGCTGAGGCTCAAATTACTTACTTCTCCTGAAGTTCTGCCACGGCCAGCCGGTCTGCATCAGGATCTGTGGCTAGCACTATCCGGGCATTTTCTTTCTCTGCCAGTCTCAGGGACAGTTCCTAAAACAGTGATCCAAAAAGGCTAGATTATACTAAAGAACCTAAATCCAATGTTCTTGTTCCTAAAAGTGGGCACTGTGTCAGTGGTATGAATTTCAAAAAAGCATGCAGTCTAGAGAGATTGAACTAAGGCCATTTTCTATAGAAATTTCAAATAAAACTCATTATTGCTACCATATAATTTAACACTGGGGAGCTTGCTGCAGAGCATGTAAGTCCTATCTGATGTGTTACTCAGCCCTATCTAGTCTGATGGCTGATAAGCTAAGAATCATTTAAATGTTAGAAACAATACCAGCACAGATTCTCCTTCTTCAGGGTTTGGACATTTAACAGTAGAAAAGTCTGGATCTGGATCTTTCTGTTCTGGGACTGGAATTGGAGGCTTAAAACCAAATACTTGAAAAGCCAACTGCACGTAGTCATGTCCAACTCCATGAAAGGAGGTATGTACAAATTTCAAGGTGGTCTTTGAATTTAAGTCCCTGTAAAGGAAAATCACACATACCCTTACTTACCATTTACTAACCACTTCCTATAATAAACAAAATTTATAAAATAAATAGCAAATATTTCATTAATAGCTTTCAAAATACCCATAAAGAGAACACCCAACATCCATATATACTTGGCAATTAGTTTCAACATGTCAATTCTGTCAGCCTAGCTTTGCTTCTTCAAATATCACATTATTTTGCACAAAATACTTTAGTATTTAAGAACACAATTATACCTTCATTATCACACTTAAAAAACTGAACAGTAATTTTTAAATGTTGTCTAATATCTGTGTTCACATTTTCTCCAAGTGTCTAAAAATATCACCTGGTTGCTATGTCTCTCAAATCTTTAACTTGTAAATGTTTTTTCCTTATGTCTCCAATTCTTGCTCTCCCAACACCATGTCCCATATCTTGGTATGCAAATTATGCATCTTTTTCATAGTTTGTTTTTCTTTCTTTCCCTCCCTCATTCCCTCTCTTTCAGTTTCAGACAAGATCTTTTCAACGTCTTCAGCTGGCTTCAAGCTCTCTTTGTAGCTGAGGATGACTGAATTTCTGGTCCTCCTTCCTCCAAGCACTGAGATTTCATATGGTATATTACCATGCTTAGTGTGTGCATTATTAGGGATTCAACCCAGGGAGGGCTAGGCCCATACAAGATACTCAGTCTATTAACTGAGCTACATCTCAGCCCTTGTTTATATTAGTACATTCCTCTGATCTGTTTCTATGAATGGGTCATTAAATCTAGAGGTAACATTAGATTCTATTCCAATTCCCCTGGCAAGAACAGAAGTATATTTTCTACCAAGTCAGGAAGAAGCCCACAATGCCAATTTCACAGTTAATATTTATCAGTGTCCTGTCGTTCTCATTCGTCCATCTGCAATTGCCTATCAATTCATTGCCATTATAAGCTTTGGGGATGGCTGCTAAGGTTTATTATCAAGATCACAAAATTGTGATGTTTTAATTGTATTCTTCTTTCTGCATTTCATAGCTGAATTCTGGGAAGCTAGATCAGTGGTAGAGTGACTCTCTAGCATGTATAAAGTCCAGAGTTCAATCTCTAGCACAGAAAAAAAAAGGGTAGCTTTTTTTTTTCTTTGAAAAATGTTCCTTTTCAGTCAACTTTAACTCTGAAATGGAATTTACACATGGAAAAGAAAAATTATGAGAATTAATCAATTTTAAAAGTGAAGATATACAATTCATTAAAAGCCCTGAATGAGTGATTTTCAGTCTGCAAATACACAAAAGTAACCAATAGTGTGCTTTCTTATTATTACTAACAATCACTGATTTTTTTCTCAATTAATTACAGTGATTCTTCACTTTGATGACTTTGTAGTCTTCGGTTAGTGACATGCCACTCATGTTGGTTCTTCTATGTTTTTAATACGACCTAAACATCTCCAAGTATGTTTGGGGGGGGTGTAAAGAGGAGAGGGGGAGGCAAGAAGGAAGGGAGGGAAGGAGAAAGAAAGAGGGAAGGAAAGAGAGAGACTGATTGATTTTGATACCAAGCTCATTTAGGACATTTTCTATACCAGGCCTGGATATACTTTAATCCTATCCTATGGTTATCCTCCAGTCCCACTTGGATACCTGTAAAAACAGATCTTTTTCAGATCTTCCATGTATTTCTTGCAAATGTCCTGCAGAGGATCTTTCTTAAGTGGGCTGGTATCCACTAAATTATCATTCCAAGAATCATTCCAGGGTTCCACACACTCTTCTATACATTTCAGAATTTCTTTATCATGTGGAGATGTGATTTGAGCACCAGTTTCCCAGTAAACCTATACAATACATAAATATAGCCATAATTAGTTAAAATGCTTATTAGGCTCTTTCTTAGCTAGTGTAGAGATGATCTCTGGTATTTTGAAGAAGAATATCAAATTAAGCAAGTAAAAAAATGCCAATATTACTAACACTAAAATACATTGATGGTAATGATTGCAGAGAAACTTGCCAAAAGAGAATCATGCATCTTGATATATACCTTACCAAAGCAAAACCAAGATCAAGTAAGCAATTTAAACAGATTCATAACCTCTAGTAAAAAGAATCAGTAATTAAAAGTTTCCCCACATGTCCATATTTTTAGGATATTTGTGTTTACTTTCATGAGAAGTTTGTTAAAACATGCAGGTATCCCCCCTTCAGATTTACAGATGGTTGTGACCCATCACATGGTTCCTGAGAGTTCTGGAAGAGCAACAGTGTCTTAACCCTGAACTGTATCTCTACTCCCCTCTCAAGCTTAGTTTTTGAGACAGGGTCTCTTGCTGAATCTGGATAGAGCTCCTTGTCTCAGCTGGGCTGGCTGGCTGGCCAATGAGCCCCAGGTTCCCTGCCTCTGTCCTGCAGCACTGGGGTTACAGATGCACACTGCTGAACCCAGCTATTACATGGGTGCTGAGGAACCAAGCTCGGGTCCCATGCTTTCAGAGCAAGCACTTTACCCACAGGACCATTTCCCCAGTCTCTGTTCCATATGTTGTAATAGGTATGGTACCCTAAAGACTGTGACTTCAGCTCTTATTTCTTCCTTGAGTTACAGATCTCCACACCCAGCTGTTCACGGCACACCTGCTTACTTGGTTAACTCACAATACCTAAAACTTACATATGTCACAAACTGAATTAATGCTTCTTCCCTGCCTTTAGGAATGGGCCAGGCCCCAAATCTTTTTGTTTTGTTTTATTTTGCTTTTTGAGACAGGGTTTCTCTGTGCAGCCTTGGCTTGGCTGTCTTGGAACTTGCTCTGTAAAGGCTGGCCTCAAACTCAGAGATCCGCCTGCCTCTACCTCCGTAGGGCTGAGACTAAAGGCGTGCATCATCACTACCCAGCAAGTCCCAACTCTTAAATTAGTATTAAACCTTTCTCCCATTTACGATAGAGCTTGATGTGTTTGGAATCCTCCCAAAGAAGAATGAAAATGTAAGAATGTGGGTTCATTTCCCAGAAGCCTGGCACACGGTTTAGTAGTATACCGTGTGCCTTCGATGGGCACCTCTCAAGCTACTTTTCACCTCTGGTACTCTACTTTTGCTGTTTTTTTGTCAGAAACTAATGTAGCAAGTAGACCCTGTGCCACTGAGAAGCCGAGGCAGCATTGCAGAGGGAGAGTGAGCTCAAGGAGCTACTTCCCGACTCTTCCCATTCAGTCTTCATATCCTTGATACACAACATGATTTGATTTCTGAAATTATAGAGAGGATATGTTTGGGATGGATGGAGAAATCAAGGAAAAAAGAAGTAAAAACCCCAAGGAAGAAACCATTGTAATGTACACAGCCTGGGGACCAGTAATCACCATGGCAGGTACACATCAAAGTTTTTATATATTTCCAATGCCTAGCTTTGTTCCTTAGTATAGAAAATATTGAGTATATTACTATTCAGGTAAAAGTTATACAACAGGCAAAGGTTGGGAGTCCAAGGCTTACCTTGTACCCGTTGTCCTCTTTGCGGTTATGAGATGCAGTAATCATCACACCTGCAACGGCTTTGAGCTCCTGAACAGCATATGGCTGAAAAAAAAAATTCTTTCACTTCGCTTGCTAGATATTTATACATTTTCTATGAACGCTTCTTGGTTAAATAATGCAGGAGGACACTTAGATATCATGATTTAATATCTCCCTGCTCCAGGTTTGATGGGTAATGTCCTTCTCTCATACACAGTTCAACAACCATCCAATTATCACCTTAAATGATCTTCCTCTCAATCTCTATTGCTTATTGGTATAACAATTTCTTATTCTTTGCTATACAATAATATTTAGTAAATGCAACATGACAGACACTTTGCTGGACTGGAGATATGAATGGCAAGTATAATTACAAATAGTTGGAGATAGAATAAACTTAGAAGCCACCTAATCCATCACACATTACATGAGTTTTATCTGACATTACACAGTCATTAGGTGGAAGATTCAAAGGTATAGTCTTTTGTCTTCTAATTTGAAGATCTTTACATATACTTTGCAGCATCCATGGTACATAAGTGTCACGTCACCCTTTTCTTGATTATTTCTCTTCCCTGGACGCTTCCTTCCTTTTTTCACTATCATACTGACCACTCTCCAGACCACACAAGGTGGGAGAGAAGGGGAAGGGAGGGGAGGGGAGGGGAGTTGGCAGAGATTCCAGGTCGGATCACACTAGTCTATTTCCTTAACTTGATTCCAGAAACAGTTTCAAAACTCACACCTGATCAGAGTTCCTTCTCCCAAGATATTCTGGCTACCCTTAGTCAAATAAGACAAGGTGATAAAAGGGAATAAATCTGGGAAGGCTAAGAATATCTTATCAACTATAATAGAATAATATATAGACATTATTAATTCCTTAAATAGTTGATAAAACTTACATATAAAATCAACTAGACTTGTTATTTTAAATTTGAGAATACTTTTAAAAATACCAACTAAACTTATTGAATAATTATAGATCTTATTTAAGCTTTTTGTTTGTTTGTTTATTTGTTTTTCAAGGCAGGGTTTCTCTGTGTAGCCCT
>JADRCD010230673.1:0-17872 GCA_019843815.1 Montemys delectorum
GGGGGAAGAGGGAGAGGAAGAGGAGGAGGAGGAAGAGGACGGGGAGGAGGAAGAGGGGGAGGAGGAGACATTATAAACAACTTCATACTCTGCAATGTTTGTAGAAGAGGGTGCTCAAATACTCCAGCTCACTTACCAGCTCCATTCTGTCCAGAGATGTTAGGACCACTGTGCTGTGTCTCTTCTTATCCTCTGTAGGTTCTCTAAAGCAAACATCAGCCACTTCTAACAGATCAGTATTCTCCTTCACTCAAATTTAGTACATGGCCTACAGAGCTGATTCAACCTTGCTTGACACTGTCTGCCACATTCACCTCCTGAGTTACAAGTTAAAAGGTTCTTTTCTATTTATTAATATGTCCCCCTCAAGTCTACTGCAGGTAAATGTGGCTGTCTTGTTAACTTTTTTAAAAATTTCTTTTGTTTCTATTTGTGTTATAGTTACATGAGATTATATGTGTTTCCATACGTGTGTGTGTGTGTGTGTGTGTGTGTGTGTGTGTGTGTGTGTCTAAATTCATGGCAGCAAGGATAAAGCTCAATATCGACATTCTAGAGCACTTCTTTGTTTTGTACTCTTGTATTCAAATTCTCCTCCTTCCAGCCTTGACAACCACCGCATGTTTTCTGTTCTATTAAAATTTCGAGAATGCCATATAAAGGAATGACACAATATATAACCTTTCTGAGACCAGGATCTTGACCTTAGCACAGTGGTACTTAACCAGGAACTTTGGACAGATGGAAAGGGGTTTGGACAGTCTGACTCTGGAGAAAAATGTGTTATCGCCATCTAGTGGAGAAAAATCAAGATTGTACCAAGAGAGCACAGTGCACAGAAGCCCCACAATAAATCACCTCACTCAAGCCATTCGGACTTTGACAAACTCTGCTCGTGCGGTGCATTCATATACATGGTTACATGTATCAATAGTTATAATTGCTCAGCTATATTCCGTGTGTGTATGTGACACAGTGGCATCCATTTCTCTCCAGGAAGATATTTTGTTTTTTTGCAAGTTTGGGTAATCATGAACAATAAGGTCGTGAACATTTTATTCACAAATCTTAAATGAAAATTCCCTCCAAGCCACTCCTGTTTGATATTTATACCTCTTGTTTTTTTTATATTTCCTTACTAATAAGTTAGTATCTTGAAGTTAACAAAATTATAGCAGTCAATAGCAATTCTAAAGACTCAGTTGTTGAATCTTCAGGAATTCTGTGACTTCGTTGATGGTTACAAATTATGAGAAAATCCTGTTACTTAAGGTCAAAGTCTACCAATATCAGGAAAGCCTTTAGGGCTTGGTGCAAAATGGAAGACTCCTTTATTAGCAGGGCTCCCCCTTCTCTGACCTTAATACCCACACACGTCTGTCTGGGAAATGTCATGTAGCCTTGGTTAAGATGACAGATTCAACTTCCTTTCTCCTGATAAGAACTGGTTCAGCTAGCACCTGATATTCCTGGAAACCCTCCTCATACTAATGAGGTATCTAGATACCTTAGCTTTCAGCCAATGACCTTTGCCCACGTTCAGTATTCCTACTCCCTTCCCCCAAACTACATAACCCTTGAATCACCCCAAGTAAAATGGCCTGTCTCCCTGAAGTTGGTCCCCATGTGTTATCATTACCTTATGTACTCACAAGGATTTAGAATCTCCCAAGTCCCCCAGCCTCTTGTCCATCTTCCTGTGTGCTCTACTTGCCCTTGTGGACCGATAGCCACTGCAGGATCCCTGGGTGCAGGGAGGGCTACACATATGTAGAGAAATATGTAGAAAGCCAGCCTTGTACCACAGTGGATCTTTGCTCAGAGAATACCTGAAGAGGTTCTAAGCTTGTGACTGCAGTTGATTTACAGGCTCTCTGCAAGCAGAAATTAAATCTACACTACAGGTGTTTCCTCTGCATAGACCATTGCCCATTGCTTCTTGAATCAAAGCAGATGCAACAAGCTGAATGATCATCTCACAATACTGAACTCTTTAACACTCACCTAGAGAGGAAAGGGAAGGTTCACATTACTGACATATTCCTAGAAAATGTCATGTGCACTTGGAGACTGAGCAGGGACGTAAAAATGTATGGGAGTGGAACGCTGCAGGGTGAGTCTCAGGGTGGCCCACTCCCTGTGGGCCTGTGTGGGATGCTGTGCCTCTTAGCTGTAGTGACAGCTGCTTATTTCCTCTTCTGTAGATGATAAGATATGCAGCTGAAGCTGAGCTTTCTGCCCAGAGGGAATTTTCCCACTTAAGGAAAAGATTACATCAAGAAAAGGACCAGCGGATGGTATTCTCCATGTTAGCATTGTGATCCAGCCGATTGGATAAGAGAGAGAATAAGATGAAGGTATTGGCTTGTTATGAGGGAAGGAGAGTGAGACTATTAGATCTTTGTTAAAGAGTCCATTCCAGTATTCAAAACATGGAGTTAAGGAACCAAGGAAGTAAAGAATGAAAGAAAAGTAATAGAGGTAACTCTTAGGTCCCACCTTTAATGCATAAAAGTTTATGCAGAGAAAGGGAAAGCACATCTGAATAGCTCAAAACAAGTATAGAAAAAGTATGTTGTACCAGAGTTCCTATCAGGGGAAAGAAAACGAGAGAACGCTAACCACAGTTCCTGTGAGCTTTGGAAGGCTTTAAAGCCAGAAACATGGATGACATGTGGGATCACCTTCTATATGGAGGCAGGTCATGTGGTAGGGAGTTTCCCCAGTTGCAACTGTGTATCATGATGGAAATTGACTACAAGTTAGGGTAACTGGGGGCCCTCTGTGGTATTGCAAATTTTGTTACTTCATTAATATGCAGTTATTGACCTTGGATGTTAATGTTGATTGTGATTAATTCAAAGCAACCTCCCAAGATGACTGGGAACAATGAGCATCAGTGGTCTGACATGGAGATAGGGTGGCTCATATGGAATTCTCTTTTTCCAGAAAGAAGTATGCTAGGGATAGATTTACTGCTGGGGCAGTAAATTCTGTCTAGTTCTAGTAACAATTCTATAGGATTCTGCCTAAGGGTGCAAACTTTAGGGATAGACAATCACAGTTAGATGAAATGACAGCCTGCATGCTATAGTCTGCAAGGCTGAGAAATTATTCCTCTATCCCAAGGCCCCTTTAATGGCTATCTGTGGTAAGTGAAGAGGTTGAGTTACTTATGGAGAATGACTATAGAATGTGGAGGACTGATTGGCCTGATGTCTTAGATCTGTGTTGCTATCAACAGCATGACTATTTTTGACAATTGAGACAAGTGATACAATCTTCTCTTCATTTATTGGGTCTCGGTGATGATTTTATCAAATTCGTTTTGGTTTTTGTTCACTATTAATTACCAAGTCATAGTTTATGCTTGGCTAGAATTCACAGCAGTGAATCTTCAATAGGTCTTGCTCCGGTGAAATGTTTCACTATGTGATGTTTACCTTCGCCTCTCTCATAGATTTGCCTTTGGAAGAACAGTAAAATTAGAAGTTAAAGAGTTTCAAGGTGGGTAGATGGAAAAGAGACTCAGAAACCATCTGGTAGTTGACAGAAAATCTAAGTCACAGGGGTTGGGGTATGGCCCCTGACACCCCTTCCCAATATATAGTCTATTGATACTGATGTTAGTTGCATGCCCAGTGATGGAATACTGATACAACTATTGTACGTATAGTAAATATTTTCAAAGTGTATTTAAGGTTCTGTTTACAGGAACGAATCTGTATTTGCTACTGGAAGCCTAGACAAAAGTCTGTGGCTGAGAAGACAAACTTCAGTAAAGGCGATACTACTCTTGTTTTGTTAAAGTGGTATGATGTGGCTGTTAAAAATTAATTCTCTTCTGTAATAATTAGTGTGAATAATCAATTTGACAGAATTTAGTTATCTGGGAGAGGAGTCTCTGAAATTGTCTGTGGGGGACTATCTTGATGGCTTTAACTGAGATGGGAAGACCTGCTCAAGTGTGAATGGTACTGTTCCTTAGTGGATCCTGGACTGAGCAACACTGTGTATACATCGCTGTCTTCTGACTGCAGATATAGTATGATCAGCTGCTTCAAGTTCCTGCTTTAACTGCCTTGACTTCTCTGTAACTATAAGTTACAACAAGCCATTCCTTCCTTCAGTTAATTTTTTTTTTTTTTTTTAGGATATTCTGTTATCACAACACAAAAAAACCTAAGCCATCTCTGGAACATTTATGTATGCCCATGGTTCTGGCTGTTGTCCGATGAAGTTGAAGGAAACTTACTTTACAGTGGGAGCAGTTACTATGAAGACTTGCAATTACACAAACTGTTGGTAGTGTCTGTTGCTATGGTCCATACTGTTGCTGTGTCACAGTAGCTCAAACCTTAGCTATAAATGACAGAGAATAATCATAAGCCTACATCACCTCTCCCAAGTTCAAGGACCACCATTGGACACAGGGTGCAAAGAATGTCAGAGCCAGAGAAAGTAACTGTTTGATCTGGGTTGGGCATGGCCATTGCCTTGCTGGATGAGAGGACTTAGGATCATCCTGATGGGACCCACATAAGAGGACCAATTAACATTCCTTGGCATAGGGATAGAGGCAGTTCATGGGAATTATGGACCTCCCAAGTGTTATAAGATTTGATGGGACCTAATCCCTCCTTGAGGTTACTGAAGAGACAAACAATTGTCTGGCAAGGCCTGGAACTCTGTACACTGCTGAGAGGACATTTCAGGAACCACCCCACCACACACCCCCTGATTTGTCCACATTGTTGTTGGGACATTTCCATCATGCCCCTGACTGCAAGTTACCTAGAGAATTTCTGGGGACTGTAGATGCATTTGAATGTACCACCAATAAACCCTTCAACAATCCTTTCTGTGGTTTATTGGTTAATTCTGTGTCTGGAGTGAATAGACAATTCTTTATACCTCCCTGGGAAAGTCACATGATAAAGCCCTTATGAACATTTTGTAAGTGGTCTTATGAAGCATCATGGAGGGATGGCTTAACCCTGAGCTTATCTAATCACCAAGACAGTGTTAATTATTGGTTTGTAATTTGGAATCTGGGATTATAAGACAATCTTTCTCAACCCCTAGCTTACTACCATGCTAACAAAACAGAGACTCTAGTTTGGAAAGAAAAAGTTTTGCAATGACCTTTAAAGACAATTACAGTCTATAATAAGCAGCAAGAATAACTCCCAGAGAGGGAGTGTGGTCTGATCCCAAGAGTTTTCACATTATAATACAGAAAAATGTTTAGATTTCCACATTAGATGTCACAGGGGAAGACATGCAAAAAAATGGAAGGTAGCTCATCTACATGGAAAAAGAGTCATTGAAACATTTTTTGAGCATGGACAGATAGATCCCTTCTGAATGAAGACATTAAGTGTACCATCCTAAACATCCTCAAAGAGATTAAGGAAAGCACAGGTAAAACTAAAGAAACCTGGAAAAAATATCTCATTAAATACAGATGACAGGAAAAAGTTAGAAATTATTAAAATAAACCAAATAGAAACTGTGGAGTTCAAAAGTACAAAATCTGAAATAAAAATTTATTATTTTCTTACATAATTTATTTTTTATTCACATTACATCCTATTTTCCATCCCCTCCCTTCTTTCCTCCTAGTTTTGCCCTTCCAAATACCTCCCCAGTTACCTCTTCCCCTCAGAGAAGAAGAAACCTACCTTAGGTACCACCCTATCATGGGACATCTAGTCCCAGCAGGACTAGGCAACTCCTGTCCCACTGAAGCCCAACTATGTAGTCCAGGTCTGGGAAGGGTATCCAGTGGCAGGCAACAGAGTCACAGACAGCTCCTGCTTCAATTGTTAGGGGACCTACATGATGATCAGGCTACACATCTGCCACAAATATGAGTGGAGCCTAGGTTCAGCCCCTTTGTACTCTTTGTTTGGTAGTTCAGTCTCTGTGAGCCTCCATGGGCCCATGTTAGTTGATTCTGTAGGTCTTATGTTGTCTTCAAACCCTCCAGCTCACTCAATTCTATTCCCAACTCTTGCAACAGACTCCTCAGATTTGGCCTGATTTTTGTCTGTGAGTCTCTTCATTTGTTTTCATCTGCTGCTGGATGAAGCCTCTCAGGAGAAAATGATGCTAGTTTCCTATCTGTAAGTAAAACAGAGTATCATTAATAGTGTCAGGGGTTGGCTTTCTCCCATGGGATGGGTCTCAAGTTGGGCCAGTCACTGGTTGGCTGTTCTCTCAGTCTGTGTACCATATTTATCCTTGTACATCTTGTAGACAAGACAAATTTTGGGTTGAAGGTTTTGTGAGTGGGTTCATGTTCCACTTCTTCCACTGGAAGTCCTACCTGGCTATAGGTGGTGGCCACCTCAGTCTCTATGTCCTCTGCTGGTAGGACTCTCAGATAAAGAAGAGAATGCATTTGACAGTGAGGAAACACAGGGTGAAGACAATGACAAGGATAGTGATGATGTTAGTAATGATGGTGGTGGTGATGATGGTGTTGATGATGATGGTGGTGATGAGAGTGGTGATGATGATGGTAATGATGGTGGTGATGATGATGATGACATACATGATAAAAAGAAGAGGATGCCAAAGAAGACACCATGGAGACCACAGCATCCAAAGGAAAGAAAGCTCTTGCAAAAGTCACTGTTATAAAAGCCAAAAGCATGGCCAAGGAGGAAGATGAAGAGGGGCCAGATGAATAAAAGAAAGATGAGCCTGTTAAAGCATGACCTAGAAAGCACAAGAAGAAAACAACCAAACAGTTGCTCTTGAAGCCACAGACCAAGAGTAGAAGGCTCAGCACCAACAGCATCTGTCAGTCAATTTATTGAAAATCTGAAATCTTCTCACCAGAGACTGTGAAAGCTAGAAGATCCTGACAGATGTCATACAGACCCTAAGAGGACACAAATGCCAGCCCAGACTACTATACCCAGCAAAACACTCAATCACCATAGATGGAGAAACCAAAGTATTCCATAACAAAACCAAATTCACACAAAATATTTCCACAAATCCAGTCCTTCAAAGGGTAATAAATGGAAAACTCCAACACAAGAAGGGGAACTACATCTCTGAAAAAGCAAAAAATGTAATCTTCCAACAAAACTAAAAGAAGAAAGCCACATGAATGGAATTCCAGCTCTAACAACAAAAATAACAGGAAGCAACAATGATTTTCCTTAATATCTATTAATATCAATGGACTCAATTCCCCAATAAAAAGACATAGACTATCAGATTGGGTATGTAAACAGGACCCAACATTTTGTTGCATACAGGAAACCCACCTCAGTGACAAAGACAGACACTACCTCAGAGTAAAAGGCTGGAAAACAATTTTCTAAGCAAATGGTCCCAAGAAAAAAGCTGGAATAGCCATTCTAATATCGAATAAAATTGACTTTCAACCTAAGGTGATCAAAAAAGATAAGGAGGGTATTGGTACAGTGACAGGCAGGTAGATCAATGGAACAGAATTAAAGACCCAGAAATGAACCCACGCACCTATGGTCACTTGATCTTTGACAAAGGAGCTAAAACCATCCAGTGGAAAAGAGACAGCATTTTCAACAGATGGTGCTGGCTCCACTGGTACAACAGATTGCAAGCTGGTACAACCACTCTGGAAATCAGTGTGGCGGTTCCTCCAGAAATTGCACATAGTTCTACCAGAGGACCCAGCCATACCACTCCTGGGCATATACCCAAAAGGTGCTCCAACATGTCATAAGGACATATGCTCCATCATGTTCATAGCAGCCTTATTTATAATAGCCAGAAACTGGAAACAACCCAGATGTCCCTCAACAGAGGAATGGATACAGAAATTGTGACATATCTACACAATGGAGTACTACTCAGCTATTAAAAACAATGAAATTATGAAATTCTTAGGGAAATGGATGGATCTGGAGAATATCATCCTGAGTGAGATAACCCAATCACAAAAGAACACACATGGTATGCACTCTCTGATAAGTAGTTATTAGTCCAGAAGTTCGGAATACATGAAGTACAATCCACAAACCACAAGAAACTCAAGAAGAAGGAAGACCAAAATGTGGATATTTCATTCCTTCTTAAAAGGGGAACAAAATACCCATGGAAGAAGTTGCAGAGACTAACTATGGAGCAGAGACTGAAGGAAGGACAAGTCGCCTAATACAGCTATCTCCTGAGAGGCTCTGACAGAACCTGACTAATACAGATGTAGAGGCTCACAACCATCCATTGAACTGAGTACACAGTCCCCAATGAAGGAGTTAGAGAAAGGACCCAAGGAGCTGAAGGGTTTGCAGCCCCTTAGGATGAACAACAATATGAACTAACTAGTACCCTCAGAGCTCCCAGGGACTCAACCACCAACCAAGGACTATACATGGTGGAACTGATTGTTCTGGCAGCATGTGTATAGTAGAGGATTGCAAAGTCGATCATCAATCGGAGGAGAGGCCCTTGGCCTTGTGAAGGTTCTGTGCCTCAGTGTAGGGAATGCCAGGGCCAATAAGTGGGAGAGGGTGGGGTGGCAGGCATGGGGAGGGGGGAGGCAACAGGGGTTTGTTCTTGTTGTCTTTGCATGTTTTTTTTGTTTGTTTGTTTGTTGGAGGGGAAATTGGGAAAGGAGAAATCATATGATATGTAAATAAAGAAAATATCTAATAAAAGAAAAGAAAGTTAAAAAAGAAAAAGAAAAGGAAACTTGAATCTTAACACATCTGTCCCTGAATGAAAACTCCATCTGCGAATGTTCTGGTAAAGATGATGTTGCTATTGAGCCTGTCAGAAAGGCCATTCATGGGGCTGGAGAGATGGCTCAGCAGTTAAGAGCACTGACTCCTTTTCCAGAAGTCCTGAGTTCAAATCCCAGCAAGCACATGGTGACTCACAACCATCCGTAATGAGATCTTCTGGTGTGTCTGAAGACAGCTACAATGTACTTACATATAACAATAAATAATTTTTTTTTAAAAAAAGGCCATTCATAAGATGTCCAGACAGCTGGACTTTGAATCTGATGAAAATCCAGAAAAAGCCTTTAAGGTCACTGTTTTCAAGGTCTTAGACAGTGACATTAGACTAGAGAGACAAAAAGAAAGCCAGTGAGGAAGTTCAATTTCCAAAAACATTTTTGGTCCCCAAACTCTCAACATCACTCAAAATTAATGAAAAATATTTATTAAAAAGTTTTTTTTTTTAAAGAAGAAGACATTAATAAATTTCCCAACAGATTAAACCTGATGGAATCTGTCACTTTTAGCAATCTGTCACATGCTGTGGTAGAGAACGTTTGCAGCACAGTGAAAGGACCCTAGGTAGGAAGCTGAGCCCATATGCAAACGCAATCGTAAAAATGAAGTCAGAAAAACAGCAGGCATAGCTCATGGGCAACGATAGCGCGGACAGAGAGAAAAACTCAGTATCATTGTCTTGTGGATTTCAAGGTTGCACGCTTTTAGACGACCGGAAAGCCACGTGAATAAATCAACCACATTAGAGCAGTTATTGAACAGTGTGGAATTGTATAGTTTGTGGATATTGCAGTATATAGTTGCAGAGATGTATTGGGCCAAGGTTTTATGTGTCAAGTGAGGTTGATTTGGGATTAATTCAAATGAGTTGTAATCAATTTAAAATGTTAATCGTGACATACAGCCACATTCAAAACATTGAAAACACACACAGAGGGGAAGGGTAAAGAGAAAGGATAGTGAAATCCAAATGGAAAGTCTCATGTGTATTAGACAAGACAGCACTCTCAAAATCAGTATAAGAAAGACAAGACATGCCATGCACTGACAAAGGCTTCATCTGCCAGGAACATGTCATAATTGCAAACGCACTCAATTTAAAACAGAGCTTCATAGCAGCAATCAAGCTTGAATCTTCCATTCGATGAGCACGCAGTACTTCTCCTTTTGCTTATATGGTCTGTAACTTTTCCTCAGGGCTTTTTTTTAAGGGCTCCACGTGTAGCAGTCTACACTGTCTAGATTCATACCTCAGCTTTGCCCTTCAGCTCCTGTTGTCAATGTGTGTTTTCTGTTCTGCTTCACAATCCAGTTGCTTATTTATTGCTGGCATTTGGAAAGCAATTCCCTCCTGTACAATCTCCCTTGTATCTTCCCTCCTTCCTGGGCTCACTCATCCCTTTTTCTCTGGCGCCTGTTATAGACAAATATTTGATGCAATTTACATATTATAGAATTATCCAACCATCTATGTTATGCCAGCCGTGATCTGAGTTGTACTAAGTATGACCCTTCTAGCTTTCTTTTGATTGACATGGCCCTGGTCTGTACGTGTCCACTGCCTTACTTTCATCTCTCTCTGTCATCACACTAAAAGTGAGTTTATTCTAGGCAAAGTATAGTCAGGCTTTATTTTTTTCACTCACTTTAATAATTTCTTTTATACGTTGTTATGTAGACCTCTCAAATTTACTATAATCACTAATATGCACGTTTCCATTGCTGTGACAGGATGCTCAAGGGAAGTAATTTAAGAAGAGGGAAAGGTACATTTTATCTCATGATTCCAGAAATTTCTGGTGACAGTTGCCTAGCATCATTGCTTTTAGGTATGTGGCAAGCTTCAGGATGAACAGGCAAAGCAGAAGAAAGCTGCTCCCCTCACTGTGTGCTGGAAGCAGAGAATACTAGAAAGAGCTGGACATGATACACCCTTAAAAGCTATACCCCAGTGACCACTTGCTCCAACCAGTCTCCAATCTCCAGTCTGCAACACCTCCCAATGAAGCCATTGTCTCACAAGTTCAGTGGACTATGGACTTTGATTTTTCTCAATCCTAGTTTTAATAACAGTATTTAAACACTTTTAAAAACCTCCCTTCTAACCCACCACTCTCTAGAAGTAGTGGAAAAGAAAGGCTACTAGGATACAGGAGAAGTGGGCCTGTTTAGAAATTGTTCTTTGGAGCAAATCCCATCTGTGTTGTCAGGAAAGTCAGCAGTTCAGGTCACAGGAATCATCAGAGGCGACTTGATCCACTTCCAAACACATCACAAATATACCAGCAGTCTAGTTCAGTAGTGTCTGGGATAGCAAACATGAATCAGCAACAGTGACATGACCTAGCAGAGACAGCCAGGCCTCAGCCAAATTAGCCAGAGTCATCAGCAGGGACACCAGGAGAAGTTCTTTGCTGTGCCTCTCTCAGCTAATTGAACATCAGTGAAGAATACAAGATGGAGAATTGCAAAGCTAGCTATGCAAGCAGGCCAAGCTAGGAATTTGTCACTGGTTTTTTGGGTCCTATTTTTACTCCTTCCAAACATCGTATATCTTCCATGGGTCTTGCCTCACCACGTGTCTTTCCTCAGCATGTGATTCTGTCTTAGGAAAACTGCATGTAAGAATGTATCAGCTGACCTCACCCTGGCAATCAGCATGAGTACACAGACGTGGCAAGAAACTGCAACACCACCAATAGAGGTTTTCCATGAGTTTCTGTCTATGGAGTCATATAACAAATGGAGCTCAACAACAAACTGTAAAGCAAGCCAATACGTGCATGTCCTTAGCAAAGAATTCTTCATCACATGTCCTTCCACGTGCTTGCTGAAGCAAAACATCCTTCACCTGTGTCTGCTTCAGCGAGACATTCCTTCACCTGTCTGCTTTAGCGAACCATCTTTTCACCTATGTCTGCTTTAGGAAAGCACTCCTTTACAAGCCGGCTCCAACAAAACACCACCTAACACAGCAGACTTTCCAACGAACCCTTGAGTTTCCACTTCAGTGGACTACTATACCTATACGATCAGATGCTTCCCAAAGCCCCATAGTTGGTAGTCAACCATTGACACAGGGGCCTTCTCGGGGACAGTTGACATCCAAACCACCGCAGCTGACTGCCATGCTTCTGTTTTCTCTTCACTGCACTCTTGCTTTGGTTTCCTCTTGTTCTGACTTCTTTGATTTTATGTAGCTTTTATATGATTTTCTATCTTCTATTCTCCATTGGTCTATTAATTTTACTCTCTTTGAGAGAACAAAATGTTTATCTTAGGATTCAAACTATGCATGTATGCTACTCTTTAAAGTCTCTTCTAAGTAGCACTGTATCATTTTATTAGTAATATAGAATCGTCCTTATGAAAGAATATACCTATTTCCTATCTCCTATCTCATGTGACTTCTCTGCCATTCATTTCATTTATTCATGTTAGAAATTACTATTTTAACTGCTATCTTAAAGGTATAAAATGTTAGAATGTTTTATTTTACACATATTTATTTCTCTGATGCTCACTCTTTAAGTAAATCTTAACAGCTAGCCTATTTCATTTCCCTTGTCACTGAAGAGCACTTCTCTATTTATATACATTTGTGTTTGAGAGATTTCCATTTCAATGTCTTTTGTAGAACAAATGTATCACCATTAAGTTCAGATTTATTGTCCTTTGTATTCCTCTTTGAATTTTGAGAGGCACCGTCTCTGTATATAAACTTCTAGGTTACTATAAATTTCCCTTAACATTTAAAGATATCCTACTCCATTTTTTCCTAGTTGCCTGGTTGCTGATACGAAATCTCACACACACACCCACACCCCCCCTCCCACACACACACATCATATTTCTATGATCTGCTATTAGTAAAGTAAATTTTCATTGATTTCTAAAAAGTTTTTAATATCTTTATTTCTTCCCTGACCCAGTGATCATTGAATAGAGAGTTGTTCCGTTTCTATTTGTATGTGGGCTTTCTGTTGTTTCTGTTGTTGTTGAAGTCCAGCTTTAATCCATGGTGATCTGATAAGATGCACGGGGTTATTTCCAACTTTTTGTATCTGTTGACGTTTGCTTTGTGACTGACTATATGGTCAATTTTGGAGAAGGTTGCATGAGGTGCTGAGAAGAAAATGTATTGTTTTGTGTTTGGGTGAAATGGTCTCTAGATATTTGTGAGAATGGAGTGTTGAGGTCTCCCATAATTAATGTGTGGGGTTCGATGTGAGATTTAAGCTTTAGTAATGTTTCTTTTAAAAATGTATGTACCCTTGCATTTGGGGCATAGATGTTCAGAATTGAGATCTTTCTTGGTGGATTTTTTGTTTGTTGAGTATGAATTGTCCTTCCCTGTCTCTTTTCATTACTTTTGGTTGAAAGTCGATTTTATTAGATATTAGACTCCAGCTTGTTTCTTAGGTCCATTTTCTTGGAAAACCTTTTTCCCACCCTTTATACTGAGATAATGACTGTCTTTGTTGCAGTTTCTTGTTTGCAGCACAATGATTGGTCCTGTTTCTGCATACATTCTGTTAGCCTATGCCTTTTTACTGGACAATTGATATTGAGAGATATTAATGATTAGTGGTTAATACTTCCTGTTATTTTGATATTGGTGGTGGTTGAGTGTATATGTGCACATGCACACACACACACTTCTTTTGGTTTTAATATGAAATTATTTATTTCTTGTGTTTTCTTGAGTGTAATTAGCCTCATTGGGCTGAGGTTTTCCATCTAGTAGCCTTTGTAAGGCTGGGCTAGTGGAGAGGTACTGGATGAATTTGGTTTGGTCATGGAATATCTTGATTTCTCCATCTATAGTGATTGAAAGTTTTGCTTGTTATCCTGGTCTGGGCTGACATCTGTAGTCCCTTAGAGTCTTCAAGACCTCTGCCCAGGCTCTTCTAGCTTTTAGAGTATCAGACAAGAAATCACATGTAGTTTTGATAGGTCTGCCTTTATTTGGTCCTTGCTCTTTTCCTCTTACTGCTTTCAAAATTCTTTCTTTGTTCTGCATATTTAGTGTTTTGAAGATTATGTGGCAGTAAAATACCCTCACCTCCATTGTCTGGTACACAGCTCCCTCCACCTTCTCAAGAAATCCTGCTACCATCGGGGCCATCCAGCCAACCTCAGGGAAAACCAGAGCCTCTTTATTGTGTCCATTTCCCTTTTCAAGTCATAGATAGTTTTATCTATATCCTGCACCTGTTTGATTGTGCTTTCCTATACTTCTTTAGATTTATTTGCTTCCTCTTCTAATGCCTCTACCTGTTTGAATATATGTTCCTGTATTTCATTAGGGGGTTTAATTATGTCCTCTTTAAAGGCCTCTATCATATAAAATCCTCTTCTTCTGCTTCAGTTTCATTAGGATATCCAGGGTTTGTTGTAGGAGGATAGGTGGTGCCATATTGCCCCGGGTCTTGTTGATTGTGTTCTCACACTGTCCTTTAGGCATCTGGTTTTCCCTGGTGTTGCCTGCATGATCCTGATGGCAGCAGGATTTCTTGGGAAGGTGGGGGAGCTGTGTACCAGACAATGGAGGTGAGGGTATTTTACTCTGTTGGCTGGACCTCAGGTATACCCCATTCTGCAGAGTTTCAGGTGGTCCCTGTTCTGTAGGCTATGTCCCAATCAAACCCAGCTTGGGTGGTGGGCAGATCCAACTAGAATGGGTGGTCCGGAAGGGTTCCAAGCTGGTTAGTTTCGGGGCCTCCGAAGTTTTCCATGGGGAGACAAGATGCCTTCAGGGTCATGCACATCTCCTCCGAATCAAGGAGCAAGTTCAGATCAAGAGAATAGGGCTCGGGGACCACATGCCACCTCACTGGCCTCTGCAGCTTCATTGACTTCATTAGTCTTTGTGTCTTTGATTTTCTACTGGGAACTTGCTTATCCAGCTTTATGATTTGGGTCTTTATCCTGGCTGTGGTCCTCTGAGTTTTCCGAAGCTGGGACTCCATATGTCCTTAATTTTGGAAAGTTGTTGGTGACTATATTTCAAATATGTATTGTGCTGTGTTCATTCCTTTGTCCTTCCTCTGTTACTCCCATCTTTACAAATTGCCACATAGACCTTGTCTTTCTGTTCCCTCCCTGTTGCCCTACTCTCTTCCTCCTTCCCTCCCTCTTCCCATATTTCTGTTTTGGAAAATCTTTTCTTTAACTCACGTTCCTACTTATGAAGTCTCTCTTCAGCTATATCCAGTCTCTCAACGAAACCTTCTAAGGCTTTCTTCATTTCTGTAATAAAGTTTTAAATTTTTATTTGTAATGTTTTCCTTTAATTCTAGGAATTTTATCTCCCTGTGGACACCATTCTTGTTTCCATATGTTGCTTGATTTTTCCCCTGAAGTTCATAATGTATACAATACTTATTGGAAAATCAGTCTCTGAGTCCTTCCGTTGGTGTTTAAAGTCTTTGCTTCAGCACACCTTTTGTCAAGTCTTGTAGTTGTTGAAAGCTGGGTGTGTTGCATCAGGTGAAAGAAATTGAAAGAAGTAGTTTTAAGTAAAGATATAATGTCTGCCGAGATAGGAGCCCAGCTAATTTATGTGATGTGGTCCATAGTTAACCTGCACAGCCCTCAACTGCCCTATTGGCTTTGGGTCCCTCAGTCCTCAATGGCAATTCTTGACAGCTTTTCCACTGCAAACCACAGTTGCTGCATGGGATCTTGTTTTGGTTGTGGATAAACACCAGCAATAGGGAAGCATTTACCAACCTTGCAATGTTTCAGGAAATCTGATCTCTGAGCTGTGTGGTCCACAGTTATCTCTCCAAGTCACAGATTTGGGCCTTCCTTTCTGCTTTTTACCAGATTGAAAGGCAGGCAAAAAGTAAGGAGAAGGGTGAGAGAACTTCTTTTCCCCAGATAAGCTAAGGCAAAGCTCCAAGTAAGTCATTTCCTCCAGAGTCTAGGGGCTTTGCTAAGGAATATTCTGCAAGTGTATTTCATGCCCAGGAGATACTAGAAGATGTTTACAGGGGCAGTCAAAGTCCTTCCTTTGTCTCATTAGTGAAAGAATTTGGAGACAAGAACAATGGGCCAGCAAGGGTAAGTGTGTATTGAGAAAACAAAAGTATACTCTGAGTAGCAAGGTGGATGATTTTTTAATTACATATTTTCTTTATTTACATGTCATATGAGATCTCCTTTCCCAGTTTCCCCTCTGAAAAAAAAGAAAAAAAAAGGAAAAAGAGAAAATAACAAAAAAACCAACCTGTTCTCTCCCCTCTCCCCTGCTCACCAACTCACTCTCTCCTATTTCCTGGTCCTGGCATTCCCCTACACTGGGGCATAGAACCTTCACAGGACAAAGGGCCTCTCCTCCCACTGATGACCGACTTGGCCATCCTCTGCTATACATATGCTGCTGGAGCCATTAGTCCCACCATGTGTACTCTTTGGTTGGTGGTTTAGTCCCTGGGAGCTCCGGGGGTACTAGTTAGTTCATATGTTGTTCCTCCTAAGGGACTGTAAACCCTTCAGCTCCTTGGGTCCTTGGATGATTTTTAAGTGAAGATTGACCTGGGAAAGGTTAGAGACTGTTTACCAAGAGATTTTCTTATTGGGAGCTGCAAATTAGATGTAGAAATTTCATTAAGGTTGAATCAGTTCAAGTCATGCTCAGCTGATGGATGATGTGAGGAGTCCTGAACAATGGGATTGATTTTCTCCTAAAACCTTTCTTCCTGGTATTGAATTACCAAAAGTGGAATGTCATAAAACAACCACTTCGAAAAACTTTTAGTGCATTGTGAATGCTCTGGGACAATTGTGGGTGGCAGTGGTTTTGAGAAATTGAGAGGGTATCCAAGGGGAACACAGGTTCTGAGTTTCTGATTGGATTTGTGATTTCCTTATTCAGTGCAAAGCATAGAGGGGATACCAGTGAGGGGATTGGCAATCTCTACTCCATGCCTTCTTGCCTAGTATGCCTTTCTGAGTAATGGGAGTCTTTACTTGGTTTTTCCTGTGTGAACCTCATTGGGTTCCCAAAGGTTAAATCCTTCAGTACACTTGTAAGAATGAATCCTCCGATAGTTGCTTCCACAATGCTGTTTCCACACTCAGCTGGCAGCGAATCCTCAGAAGTGTCCCTCCGTTTATTATTATTACAGGGTCTTTTTTTACCTGAAGGATATCCATGGTATCTTGGTATCCACACAGCAGATTCGACTAATCAAGGATGAGAAATGCTGAAAAGCAAAATGGCATCTTTACATGTACAGATGATCTTTATGTCATTAGTCTTTAACAAAACATATGATAAATATTTACATAGACCTGACATTGCGTGTGCGGTTAGTGGTAACGTAGATGTGATTTAATGTGCACGAGAGGATGTATTTGTTACAAAAACGTACAGCATTACTTTTATAAGGGGTCTGAGTAGTCCAGAACCAGTGCTTCAGAAACCTCTTGGGAAGACTGCCCTTCAGCTGTGAGATTTGCCTGTACCCCCTGAATAGAAATCAATTATCACACTCAGTTCCCTAAGGAATCAAAGAGAAACTGCTGATTGTACATTTGTCCTGTTCAGAGCTCTTTGTATTCAGTGCTGGGAACAGAAATGGTATTTCTATTTTCATTCAGTTCAAAATAATTTCTAAATTCCTTTTCATTTCCCCCCTTTTATGCTATAGTTTATACACAAGAGTGTAGTTTCATTTCCAAATATGTGGAACCTTTCAAATATGTTCTGCTATTGACTACTGATTAAATTCCATTGTGACAAAATAATAGATTTGTACATTTTGAATCCTTTCATATAAGTTTGAGATTTGTTTTCAGGCACAGAATATAGTAGATCTTCGGGAGAGTTCCATGTACACTTTGGAAGATTATAGAAATACAAACCAGCCATTTTTTTTTTAAGGGAAAGCTCTGTAAATTAGGTCAAACAGATGAGCCTAGTTCACAAAATAGTTCATCTTCTATGTGCTTACTAATTTGCTGTCTGCATGTCCCACCACTGAGAGGGGGAAAAAGTAATAGAGGGGTGTGAGAGACAGGAGGGGGGAGGCAGGGAGGGAGGCAAGGGAGCATAGCAGAAAAGGGGACAGGAAGAGAAAGGAGGGGAGAGGAAGAGAAAGGAGGGGAGAGGAAGA
>JADRCD010230674.1:9367-22589 GCA_019843815.1 Montemys delectorum
TCTCTCTCTCTCTCTCTCTCTCTCTCTCTCTCTCTCTCTCTCTCTCTAATTTCATGTACATCAGTGTTCTGCCTGCATGGAGTTAGAGACAGTTGTGAGCTACCATGTGGATGCCAGGAATTGAACCAGGCTCCCCTGGAAGAACAATCAGCGCTCTTAACACTGAGCCATCTCTCCAGCCTGAATCTGGTGTCTCTAATGGCTTCAATTCAGATGAATTACTCTAAGTGTGCAGCAGGCACATATAGCTAGTGACTTCAACTCAGAACCATGCAGCTCTCTCTCTCTCTCTCTCTCTCTCTCTCTCTCTCTCTCTCTCTCTCCACCTCTTTCTCTTATTTTTTTTTAATGCTTACAAAATTCATCTAAAAGGTTTGTAAGCATCTGATAACAAAAAAGCTAAGTTGTTGTTGGTCTTTGTTTTTTGGGTTTTTGTTTTGTTTTGTTTTGTTGTTTTGTTTTGTTTTTGAGTAGATTTAGCTGAGTGAAAAAACATCTGTAGAAAACTTAACTTCACTGTTAGGCAGCAGGGCCAAAATCTGGGAATTTGGAGCCCAGAACACAACAATGCCTCTTAGGCTTGGTGACTTTTCACAAGCCGTGGAACTTTCCAAGTGCCCAGGCTGTTCTCCCGTACGTGTGATTTAGCTGTTAGGAATGCCGAGTAGAGCCATTAATTTGTTGCTACAGAATGTTTTTAAAATATAAAACCCCTGTATCTGATCAAGCCGTTGGAGAAACATTTTGTGAACTGATAGATGACCCTGAATAGCAGTTTTGTAAGGGGTCAGATGAATACTTCTAACACTGCTGTCCCTGTGATGCCACATGAGATGTGCAACATGAGTGTTATTTCAGGGTGGCATTTCCCAGCAGGGCAGCCAGAACATGAAGCGTTTCTATGGCAGCATCCAAAGCTGAAGCCAACTGCAGCTTACAAGGCCTGAGGAGCACTCCAAGTCCCACACTGGACTCAGTGGATGGATTTGTATGGCTCTGTGTGTGGCTGGTTATATTAACTCTGAGGCTTAATACTAATCTAGCAAAGATATTTCTTTTATATAGTAGTTTATAAGTAACAGAGAAGAAAGGTCTCCCAGTTAGTTTTAATGCGCTGAAAACTAACCAAGACACAGCCAAATAGGAAAACAAGCCAGGCCAAATCTTCAATTATGGGTTCTGAAAATCATGACAACCTTTCATTTTTCAAGTGTCTACAAGTCAGTCCGTTTGCTTCCTTAAAACAGAGTTAAATATAGACTGTGTTGGGGTCTTTGCACAGAGGAAAAGAATTGATTTTAGTCATGCAAAGCCAGTAAAGACCAAGCCCTTAAGTCGTAACTGCTCATGTGAGAGCTTTCTTTTCATGCCTCTTGTGTTTGTGGATTTTGAACATTGCCTGTTTCTTTGATAGATAAATAATTTTTGTAGACCAGCTGGTGCATGTCTTTGATCCCAGGACTTGGGTAACATTGACAGGTGGATATTTATGAGTTTGAGGCCAACTTCATCTACATAGTAAGTTCCAGGGCAACCAGGGCTACATAGTGAGACACTCTGTTTTAATAATAATAATAATAATAATAATAATAATAATAATAATAACTTATTTTATATATTAATTTTGTTATATGTTATATATTTATTATAATAATTATTGTTATGTATTGAATTGGGTGTTTTTGAGATGGTCTTATTTAGCTCAGGATGGCCTTACAATCAATATATCTCTGAGGTTTGTCTTCAATTCCTGATTGTCTTGCCTCAGCCTGGTCAAGTCCTGGGATTGTGGGCATGTGCCACCACGCCTAGCTCATATTTTCAGAACTGAATATCTTTTTGTTTTGTTTTGTTCTTTTAGAACTATATATTTTCATTCATAAAATTTCTCTGGCCAACTTTGGATAATGCTTTTTAAAGAATTTTTTTTTCTTTTTGGTTTTTTGAGACAGGATTTCTCTGTACAGCCCTGGCTATCCTGGAACTCATCCTGTAGACCAGGTTGGCCTCTGCCTCCCAAGTCCTGGGATTAAAGGCGTATACCACCACCGCTGCCTGGTTTAAAGAATAAATTTCTAAGAGGGATATTATGAGACCAAAAGTTATAATCACTTCTATGTCTCTTTAAGTTCCTTTTCACATGTTTTTTTTTTTCATAGAATTATGCCAACTTCATTTTAGCAGCAATGTATGTGATATTTTACTTTCCACAAAATTGTCAGTGTTGCAATTTTCATTTTTGGTGAAGCTAGGAATCGAACGCATGATCCTGTGCACAAGCTACATCCCTATCCGTTCACTTGCTAAGGCCTAATCTGTCAATTCAGGTGAACCACCCACTGGGTTAATGGTCAGAAGCATGTTTAAAGATTGGGGGTGTAGCTTAGTTGGTAAAGTGCTCACTTACTTTACACAAACATATTGCAGTGGTACAGCCTGAAATCCCAGCATTTGGGATGTGGATACAGAAAGAGCAGATGTTCATAGTCATCCTCAGCTACACAGTAGGTTCAAGGCCAGCCTGGGCTACATGATGCTCAGTCTCCTCTGCCCCAACACATAAATGTTGGAAGCAATGTGGCAGAACTGAAAACACAAAAATCCTAGAGGAGATGATTTTCAGGTTCAGCACGTGGGTGCGAGCAGATCAGCTCTGCCTGGAATTTCGGGATTTTGTATTTTTCCTTTGTGCTTTGGCTTCATGGCTTCTCCCCTTCTTTCCAATTCAACAGGGTTTTATAAATGATATATTAATCTTAATAGTGTGTAGGCATGTGTGTCTGCATGGCAGTATGTGCATGTGACTGCAGGCACTCTAGGAGGCCAGTTACAGGTCAGCTGTCACATGGGTGCTGGGAACTGAACTCTGATCCTCTGGAAAAGCAGCAAGTGCTCTTAACTACTGATACATCTCTCCAGCCCTAAGTTCTTTTTTTGTTTTTGTTAATTATATATGTGTTTGTGTGTGTGTAAAAGTTAGAGGACAATTTACTGGAGTCTATTCCCCACCATGTAGGTCCCAGGGATTGAACTAATGTCATCAGGTTTGATAGCAAGCACCAGCTCAACACACAGGTTCCCAATATATATTGCTAAGTGAGTCCCCAGCTTCATAATCGCTAGGAATGATTGTCTTAATTTTTCTGGACTCTCTCTGGAACCTTGGGAAGGGGATTCACATTGGGAATCTGTACTTTGAGCAAGTACCCCAGGATGGTTTTCCTTTATAATTGAGTAAAAGTTGAGAATCCTTGCCCAGAGTGTTTTAAAGCCTCCCTCTGATGGCTGTTTGATTTGGTTTCTATAGTTTAAGAGGATTATCTAATGGCACCTCTAGCAAAGTAGGGTAAAGGGTATCTGAAGAAGGCTGGGAGGCAGGCACTAGGTCTTGACCTGCAGGCTGCAGGTTGCATGTAGAAGCTGGGTTTGGACTAAGCTCTTCGAGTTGGTGCCCACTTTCTTTATTCCAGAAACTTATTTTACTCCAGTGACTCACAAGCTTTTCATGGCCTTTTGAAGGTGCATGGTATCCTTAAACTCATCCCTCTGCGTTTAGGCATGGTGGTCCTGGAAGTCTATCTGTAGCCAAGGTTGGCTTCAGACTCACAGAGATCCACCTGCCTCTGCTTCCCAAGAGCTGGCATCAAAGGTGTGTGCCACCACCAGCCTGCTATGCCTTCATATAGTTGGCGTAGCTTCAGAAGGGGCAGCAATTTGTCACTACTGAGAGCACATTCCACTTGCTTTCCAGTGACACTTGACAGAACTGTCAACCGTATGGCTTCTACTGTGTTGTGTTGCAAACACTTCACATTAGCCTGCCTACCTGCTGTAGCCTGAGATCAAGCCCCTTTTACAAAGTTCATTTGCAATTCAATCAGGGCTGGGCTGTGCTTTTGTACACTTGATGTCAAAATCCACAGAGTAGTGATCAGCCAATGGCTCCCTACCAAATGGAGTTGAGCTCAGAACTGGAAGCAGTCCGAATTCAGCTTAATAGCAGCACCAGGGCTCTGGGGAAAGCTGAGGGGGCCAAGAGTGTCGTCCTCTGTGCTCTAGGAATCTGCAGAAACGGGAGAGCCACCAGACACCCCAGCAGCCGGCTCAGATAGATCACTTGTTGCTTGAGTATTCCACAGGAACTGGGATTCGATGTGAATATAGCTGAGGATACATAAAGAGTATGGAGTCTAAGGAACCTGTACAAGTGATATTCACCCTAAACTCAAGATGCTGACTCCAATGAGTAATAGTCATTAAATGACTTTGAGGGGTCACAGAGGTGGCTCAGCAGATAAGAGCACTGGCTGCTCTTCTAGAGGTCCAGGGGTCAGGTGCAGTCCCCATGTGGTGGCTCACGGTTCTCCATGACCCCCATTCCAGAGGACCCAGTACCTTCTTCTGCTTTATGTGGGCACCAGTTACCTACACCAGTTACCTGCACTTAACATACATGCAGGCAAAACACCCGTGCAAATCAAGTAAAAATAAATATATCTTTTTAAAAAAGAAAAAGGGAGATTTTGAGGATTTTCCCTATGCCAAAACTCAAGCAAGTCAAACTGGTCAGTGAAGTTTGTTAACTCACCTACTATTTCTTTCCAAGTAGCCTATACTTCTGACTTCTTGCTCATTAATACAGACTTTGGCCAGAATTAATCTACCTTGTGTCTCCCCATCCCCAGAGGCCTGGTAGAGAAGAAAGAGATAGAGCTGGTTATGAGCAAGTTAGAAGATGCACAGAAGTACCTGGCGCAGAAGTACTGCATCCTCGTGCTGGGCGTGGGCATGGCGGATAAGCATCACATGAACTGTGGAAAGTACGCATGCGCATCTGCTACACAGGCACATCTCTAGCACCTTTCCGTTTGACCTCTGGTACCCTTGAGACAGTATTTCCTTTAATGGGGCTCAGGTGAGAATCTGTCCCCAGCGATAATGGTAACTGCTTTGAGAGAGCCAAAGTAAGTATAGAAGGAATTCCAGAGTCTCAGCTGACATTTTAAAAACTGTACTCCGTTTTGGATGACAGCACTTGTTCTCTCTGGAATCTTGCTCAGCCTGAGAACCTGGGCTGCGTGTCTGCGTGGCTGCGTGGCTGTCTCAGAAGGCGGCCAAGTGATGGCCAGTGTTGTGGAGGGTGAGATGAGGGAGTAGGGTGCAGTATCTGTGTCTCTTGCATCAACCGCAGCTGTGAGGACCACCGCCGAGACAGCACTGTCTGTGGGACATTTATACCTCAGGTTGACATACTGTAGCTAATTAGCTAAAATGTAAAGAGACTTACAGGATGGGGAGCTTTGGTGGCTAACTAGCACCATGGGAATTCAGAGAGAATACAGGACCTCAGCCTCAACTTCAGCTTCCTCAATGTAGCACAGAAAGCACAATGCCACTCCCCGGTGGGGAGAGAAGAAGGATGAAATGCAATAATCAATATAAAGGTCCCAGCACAGCACGTTCTGGGCCTGTGCTTAGAAGGAGCATCATGGAGGGAGGGCATGCTAGGAGAAAGCTGCTTATGTCGGGGCAGCTAGGACATGGGGGGAGGGGGGGAGTCCAGAGACAGAGCCCCCTTGCCTGGCACATCCCCAGTGACCCACTTCCTCCAACTGGACCCTGCCACCTGAAGTTTCCACTGCCTCCTTATAGTGCCACCAGCTGGCAAAGGAGCCTTTGATCTCAGGGGACCTTCCAGATCCAAATTAGAATCCTACATTTTGGGGACAATGAACTTATCACCTATAGTTGTGACTTGTTATATTTCAGGGAGAAAATATCAGACACACAAAAAGACTGGAAATTCTTTGAGGTAAGCCCCTTGTTTGGGGAACTTTTCATTTGCAATGGAAGCAGCACAAAGCAATAGCCAATAGCCATTTGACAAATGGGTTTTTTTTGTTTTGTTTTAAGCAAATGTTTTAAAAAATATCCATTTTTTATTTTTATATATTTTTTATTTTTTTGGTTTTTCAAGACAGGGTTTCTCTGTGTAGCCCTAGCTGTCCTGGAACTCACTCTGTAGACCAGGCTGGCCTGGAACTCAGAAGTCTGCCTGCCTCTGCCTCCCAAGTGCTGGGATTAAAGGCTTGCGCCACTACCGCCCGGCTCAAAAATATCCATTTTTTAAAAGGATGATAAGATGTTGTTTGCTATACCTTAGAATTTTGGCCTGATTTTCTACCCACAAATGTGAAGACACTTGCAACTCTGTACAGCTTCCAGGGGCATGGACCAGCGGGGTCATCTGGGCTCGTGCCTAAGTAATAACACTGTGGGACGCTGCGGGTTTTTCATACCATTTCTGGGCCCTGTGATTTTTCTCTTTTCTCTTTCAGTCCTTTTATACCTTCTGTACGTGCATAGCCTGGATTGTTTTCCGACGACAGTACTTGACAGAGATTCAGGAAGAGGTAGGCAGGCTTTTTCGGACCAATATGTTCAACATTCCTCGACGGAAGCGTGAGGACGAAGAGTCAGGAGGAGAGAAGAAGCGCATGACGTTGGTACAGTTCCGGTAGGACCGCTCGTTTATCTTCTCTGTGTTCTTGAGAAAGAAGTCTCTCTGTAGCTCTGGCTGGCCCCAGACTTGTAATCCGTGTGCCTTAGCCTCTAAAGAAGCCGACATTACAGCCTCCACCACGGCATCTAACTCAGCTCTGACCGCTGGGCCTTTTCTCAGCTCAAGAATATTTGTAAGAAACAGAATGATGGGACATGACTGTCCCCCCCCCCTTTCTCTCACAGGAGAATGATGGCAAAGCGTCCAGCAATTAAAAAGGCCATGGACATGCGCTCCCCAGTTTTGTCTACACTGCTGCCATCTCTCAGAGAAAAAGCTCAACATATTGTTGAGAAAAAGTATGTGGCAGGCATCAAACTCCAACCCCGAGCGGAGAAGGACGTAACAAATCTGGAATCTGTGGCTATGCCAATGTAAGCAGTCCATGGAGGATCACAGGAGACTAGTGGGTGGTCCCTCTTAGTGGGCCTGGGACAGCCAGGGGCACAGACACTGTGGTTCCTCTACTGGGCAGAAGAAAAGCATCTGTTCCCATGCCAACCCCTGTCTTCCTGACCAGAGCATCTCTACTTAGGCCCATCTGGACTAAAAACAAAACAAATCCCTAGAAATCGTGCTAGACTCCAGATAGTGGTAGCCTGAAGGAGTGAGGGCTCAGGGTCTGTTATAAGAATTCATCTTGGGGAGATGTGAGTAGAGCCAGAACGGAATCCTGCTATGGACTGAGTTTGGGGCTTATATGTAAGACCACAGTGATGGGAAATGGGATTGGCTTGTGTGTGTGTGTGCGTGCGTGTGTGTGTGTGTGTGTGTGTGTGTGTGTTTATACGAGTGCATGTGCTATTACAGACTGATATTCATAGTCATGACCGCACTATGAACTGAACTGCACTTTGGCCTTACCACTTACTGTATTAACTACAGCAATAATTCTCTTTACAGAGTTGGCATCTTGGGGGAGCCTCGAAATCTGTTCAACCCACATACTCTAGTCCCCCTTGAATCAGAAGAAAATGGAAAACCAAGTGGAAGAAATTCTTCCATAATAGAGAGAAATAACACAAGGATTCAGGACACACTGAATTTGGTCATGTCAAAACTAGCTTCGCAAAGCACCTGCCCTAAATAATCTAGTTGGTTCCAGTTCCTTACCTATGGCTCTGTATTTGAAGTAACTACTTCTCCATAGCACTTATAGGATTAAAATTTACTAACATAAAATAGCTGTTTAAACTGTTGAAGATTTTTTTTAATCAAGTTCTGTTAAAAGCTAACAATTTATTAATAAAGAGTTTTTAAAAGCTCTGAAAAAGCACATTTTCCTACTTGTATTAGTTCTTCTTTGTGTTCATGGGTGTGAGTGCACTTGTGTGTGCAAGTGTATATGGCACTTGTGTGCCTGTGTATGCACGGCCAGGGGGTAGCGCCATCATTCCTCACACCATTACATATTATACAACATAGATAATTCCAGAGGGGGACACATTTTTTTGTAACTTACATAGCTATAGCCTTAAATGGATGTTCATAGACAGTTTGAATGTGTATGTGTGTGTTCCATCCCTGAAACTCATGTAAAGAGACTAGATGAGTAAGATGCATCTCTAATCACATCCCTAATCACAGCACAACTGAAGAAGACAGGAAGCAGACACGAGAGCCTCACCCAGTGACACCAGTCAGCTGGTCTTTAAACACAGGCAACAAGGTCGGAGGAGAGAAAGTTGTCTTCTGACCCCACATACATGAGGCATGTACACATAACCTTCACATACACTTAACCATCTCTCTCTCTCTCTCTCTCTCTCTCTCTCTCTCTCTCTTTCTCTCTCTCTCTCTCTCACACACACACACACACACACAGAGTAAAATTAAAATAATTTAAATATATACACACCCATCTACACAAAAGTATATTTATAATAATTTTATTTCATAGTCATCAGTAGCCAAAACAACCAAGAAGCATTTAATAGGCCAGTTGATAAGTTGTGGTCTAACTATACAATAAGGTGTTATTTGGCCATAAAAAGAGTGATCTGTCAAGCTATACAAGACATAGATGGCCAGGCATAGTGGTGCACTCCTTTAATCCCAGCACTCAGGAGACAGAGGCAGGCAGATCTCTGTGCAGTTGAGGCCAGCCTGGTCTACAAAGCAAGTTCCAGGACAGCCAGGGATATTATACAGAGAAACCT
Source organism: Montemys delectorum (assembly GCA_019843815.1). Classification (NCBI taxonomy): domain Eukaryota; kingdom Metazoa; phylum Chordata; class Mammalia; order Rodentia; family Muridae; genus Montemys; species Montemys delectorum. Next base: position 18,089 of record JADRCD010230674.1, read on the forward strand.
TGCCTTGAAAAACAAACAAACAAGCCAGTGGTGGTGGCGCACACCTTTAATCCCAGCACTTGGGAGGCAGAGGCAGGCGGATTTCTGAGTTCGAGGCCAGCCTGGTCTACAGAGTGAGTTCCAGGACACCTAGGGCTACACAGAGAAACCCTGTCTCAAAAACCAAAAAAAAGAAAAGAAAAAGAAAAACAAACAAAAATACAGATGAAGATTAAGTAGATATTGTGGAGTCAGAAAATCTGTAGATGATTCTAAGTATACAATATCCAGGACAAAGCAAAAATAGGAAGACAGTAGATACATCATAAAAACAAACAAACAAACAAACAAAGAGCTCCAAGGATTTAAGCTGGGGAAGGTGGGATGGTAAAGCATGATGGTTTCAGATGTGCAAGATTATTCTTGTGACACCATGATGAGCACACTGTACATTCACATTTGCAGTTGCATTGGTCAAAACCCACAAAACTTTCCAGTATAAGGAGTGAATCTCAAGGTATGCAGAATTCAGAAAGTCGTTTAGGAAGTGGCAGAGTTCCAGGACAAAAGGCAGGATGTGACAAAAGGTTCCACAGAATTAAGGAAATCTGAAACAATCTCACTGGGAGGAGGACGGCTCATCATCGCCTTCTCCTTAACCTGGTTTAGAATCCCCATAGAGAAACACCTCTGGGTAAGTCTGTGAAGGGGTTTCCAGAAAAGTGTGACCGAGACTGGAAGACCAGCCCTGAGGATGGGTGGCACCATCCCCTAGGCTGGGGATCCAGAATCAATAAAAAGAGGTCGGGGAGATGGCTCTGCACCATGAGGCAGCTCATGAGTATCTGTAAGTTGAGTTCCAAGGACTCTGGCACCCTCTTCTGGCCCCCACAGGAACCAGGCAAACACATGATGCAAAGGCATGGGTGCAGGTCAAACATTCACACATGTAAAATAGATAAAAAGGTAAAGGAGAGAGCGGAGTGCCAACATTCTCTTTGCGTTTCCTGACTGCATATGACTAGCCAGCTGCCTCATATTCCTTTTCTGTGATACTCCATCAAGATACTGTAGATCCTCTAAATACATATAGCTACTATAGAGTGCTTTGGAGGATGGTTAGGATAAAATTCATCACCTTGGATTATATGCAATCACTTTTAAATAACCTATCAGTACTCTGTGCCTTGATAGGTCCATGTGGAAATTTAAAGCGGGTTACATATGGAAGAGCTGGATAAAGCCAGAGCGCTCGGAAATAGAACAGGAGAGCACGGTGAGGAAGGCTGAGCACGTGAGGCAGAGCCTAAGGGCTTAGCAGTGGGGTGTTGACCACCCATGAAGGCTCATTTCCATGGGAGAGCTACTCCCCTGCACCAGAGCCTGGATGACTCACTTCCCAAGGAGCACAGCTGAGATTTGCTTCTTTCCCTGTGCTCCTTGAAATCCAACAAACCTCAAAACAGGAGGCAGCAATCTCCCTTTCAAACTGCATCTCAGGACAACCCAAATAGTCGATGATGGAAATTTTTCTTTTTAGAGAACCACTGTAATAATTAAAAAGGGGTGGTCCCATAAGAATGCTATCATTTGGCAGGGCAGTGGTGGTGCACGCCTTTGATCCCAGCACTTGGGAGGCAGAGGCAGGCGGATTTCTGAGTTCCAGGCCAGCCTGGTCTACAGAGTGAGTTCCAGGACAGCCAGGGCTACACAGAGAAACTCTGTCTCAAAAAACCAAAACCAACCAACCAAACAGACAGACAAATGCTATCATTTTGCAAAATTAAAAAAAAATAATCCTTTCTAGGATATTATCATTTTGAAAAATTAAAAATATTACTTTTGTTTTTACTTCCTGGGACCAGTGGTTTTCCTGAATGTATATTTGCGCATCACAGAGATCAGTGGCCTGAGAGGCATTTCATCCCCTGAGACAGTTGCAAGCTGCCTGTGGGTACTGGGAATTGAACTCGGATCCTCTGGAAGAATAGCCAGTGCTCCTACCTGCTGAGCCACCTCTCTGGGCCCCATTTTGCAAATCCTGAATAGGATAATAGACCTAGACGAGGATCTCAGGTGCTGCTGGCATCACAAGAAGCCCATGAGAGACCCGGATGTGAGCAGCTCTTGTACCGCCCTCCAAATGACTTCTTCTCGGCATTAAGCGCAAACCAAAGCACTAATGAGGTTAGTTAAGAAACCACATTGGGGACTGGAGAGATGGCTCAGTAGGTAAGAGCACTGACTGCTCTTCTGAAGGTCCTGAGTTCAAATCCCAGCAACCACATGGCTCACAACCATCCGTAATGAGATCTGACATCCTCTTCTGGTGTGTCTGAAGGTAGCTACAGTGTACTTATGTATAATAATAAATAAATCTTAAAAAAAAAAAAAAGAAAAAGAAAAAGAGAAAAAGAAACCACATTGATCCCAGCACTTGGGAGGCAGAGGCAGACGGATTTCGAGGCCTGCCTGATCTACAGAGTTAGATCCAGGACAGCAAAAAAAAAAAAAAAAAAAGAAAGAAGGGAGGGAGGGAAGGAAGGAAGGAAGGAAGGAAGGAAGGAAGGAAGGAAGGAAGGAAGGAAGAAACCACACTGAAAGCAGGACACACCTTTAATCCCAGCACTTGGGAGGCAGAGGCAGGTGGATTTCTGAGCTTGAGGCCAGCCTGGTCTGCAGAGTGAGTTCCAGGACAGCCAGGGCAAGATTTACAGGCACTTTTTCTTTGGTGGGTGTTGGCATTTTGTCTAAGCTCCCCACCTGGCAACAACCAGGTGTGTCTGACTCACTATAAAAGGGTCTGCTAGTGCTCTTTCTTGCTCTCTTGCCTTCCTGCTCTCTGTCCTCTTGTCCCTTCCCCCTCTCTCCCCATTCCCTTACCCGCTCTCTCTCCACATGCTCCGGCCTCCTCTACTCCTCTCCTCCCCTCCCCTCCTCCTCTTCCTCCTCTTCTTCCTCTTCCTCCTCTTCCTCCTCCTCCTCCTCTTCTCTCTGTCTCTCTCTCCTTCTCTGTCTCTGTCTCTGTCTGTCTGTCTCTCTCCCTCTCTCTCTCTGCCTTTCCCTGTCTCTACTACCCTCTCAACCCCCCTCCCATGCCACGAATAAACTCTATACTATACCGTCATGTGTCTGGTCCCTGGGGAGAAGGGACGCCTCAGCATAGGTCCAAAGAGGCACCCCCTTCCCCCACACCTGACTACACATCACCAAACATATTCCCTCTCTCTTTATCTTTTTATAAACACAACACTAGGGATTTGGGATCTCAAGGAAGGGCAGAAAATGCTCTTAATCTCTGAGCCATCTCTCCAGTCCAGTTAGTATTTTGATGTACATGATGTAGTTTGTGGGGAACCCATGAAATTTCTGAGACCATGTAAGAGGAGTAGCACAGGTTGGGGGTACCCCTGCATGGGAAGACATGGGCTCTGAAAGATAGTCTTTCCCACATTCTCCATGATGTTCCTGGATGCCTAGATGCCCCTCTCTGTATATCACCTGAACAAGTTCTACATTTTCACATTTTATTTATTGTGTGTGTGTATGTGGCATGTGTGCCACAGTGCCTCTTCGTGGTCAGGAGACAACATCAAGGAATTGATTCTCTCTTTCCACCATGTGGGTCCCATCACCCAGGTGTGGTTGCAAATGCCTTTGCCCACTGAGCCATTTCACTGGCCCCTGAATTTTCAACATTGGAGCCCAGATAGTAAAAATTTCCACCGAGCTGGACTGTAATACCACACATAGGAAAGATAGCTGCATGAGATAGTCTTCCTTATTTCACTAAAGCCATTCTTCCTGGGTGATCTTCTTCCTGGATGATCTTCTATCCTAGCGAGGTGTTAGACCAGGCCTGAAAGCTGTGTCTTTTTAAATTTTTCTTGAAGATCCAAAATAGACAAGTCACAGATCATCAAATGTTAAGCAGAACAGATCATCAAATGTTAAGCTGAACAGCCCTGAGCCTGATGACGCTCAGCCTTGTGGAACTTACCTTTTGCCCTGTGGTTGCATTGTAAGGCTAAGTCCATTTCATTCTCAGAACTGACAGCCAGCAGAAAAAAATGTCTCTTTTAAAAATTAAAGTGCTTGGTTCATCATAGAACAAGAATATATAACCTGCCGTGTCCACTTCTCTCATTTCTGCCTAGGAAACACAGAAATAAAGTTAATATTTAATCATCTGAGTGGCCGCTGGAAAACTCAGTGTTGTCACATGGGCTCTGTTTTTCTTTCTTTCTTTCTTTCTTTTTCCAAGACAGGGTTTCTCTGAGTAGCCCTGGCTGTCTTGGAACTCACTCTGTAGACCAGGCTGACCTTGAACTCAGAAATCCGCCTGCCTCTTCGTCCCAAGTGCTGGGATTAAAGGGATGTGTCACCACTGCCGGCAGCATGCTTTCTTAACTGCTCTACTGACTGAGCTGTCTCTGTAGCTCCAATCAGCGGGTTTTTATTTCCCATGTTTTTAGATGTGTAATGTCTATACCTTTTCCATCTCTCTGATTCAAAAAAAAAA
>JADRCD010230675.1:6828-29854 GCA_019843815.1 Montemys delectorum
GAGAGAGAGAGAGAGAGAGAGAGAGAGAGAGAGAGAGAGAGAGAGAGAAAGTAGTCTGTCTAGTAATCCATGCAGTGGCTGAAAGCATGTAGCCAGGGAAAGCCATCAACACTGTGGTAACATTGGAAGAAGAGGAGGGGTTGAGTTCTCTCTTTCCCACCTATTCCGTCCTGGCTCAGGACTTGCCCCTCTGTGTTTAGCAGCTCATGCCCTCCTTTCTATTATCTGAAGAATGCTATTCTAGACAAATCAATCATGGCATCTAGCTCTCCCTTTCCAAGGTACATTCGACTCTTGCCTTCCTGCTGATGGAAGATGTCTCAAGCTCTACCTTGAGTGACACTTATTCCAAACTGGGCATAGTGCAGCCCAATGTCTAGGTTAAATAGAGTCTTTTCAGAATGTCTATAATCACAGGCTGCCCAGTGGTAATTAGGAAGGCCAGTCAGATCCCTCCACTATTGAAGCTGAGTGGGAGCAGGCTTAGCTTGGAAGGAATGAAGCTATTGAAAGAGCATGAAAGGAAGAAGGCATCCAAAGGAGGAAGATGTTGTACAGCCAAAGAGTGCAGATCCTGTACTGAGGGATGGGCTGTTATTTGATCCTGAGATGCAAATAACAAGCCCTGGTTGACAGAAGCTGATTTCAAAGGCTGTTTGGGATAGGCAGTGTTCTCAGAAGTTCCTGACTTACCTCAGGCTGAAGATAACAAGATATCCTAGGCTGGTTTGCTTGTATGGTATCTATTTCTCATAGTTCCAACGGGTACTGAGGTGGTTTGAATAAAAAAGAAAGAAAGTGTATAGGCTCAGATATCTGAACACTTGCTCCCAGATGGTACCACTGTTTAGGAAGACAGCTGTGGTCTTGCCATAGGAAGTACACCACTAAGGACAGGCTTTGAGAATTCCTAGCCTCACCCACTTCCAATTTGCTCCCTCTGTCCTCTGTGTGGAAGATATGATCTCTCAGGGTCCTGCTCTGGGCCCATGCTGTCATGCCTCCCTGCCTTTGTATCCTCTCCCTCTGGACTGCAAGCCAAAATAAGCTCTTCCACAAGTTGCTTTCAGTTGTGGAGTTTTACTGCAGCAATGAATATAGCTACGAAGTCCAAGGCCAGATATCAGCAGATTTGGTTCCTGCTAACAGATTACTTCCTGACTTGATGACACAGCCTTCTTGTCATTTTCTTACAAGGTGGAGTCAAGGAAAAAAGTAAGAGAGATGGAGGCAAGAAGACAGGGAGAAAAGAGAGGGTAGGAAAGAAGACAGCAGGGAGAAAGGGAAGAGGAGGCAGCAGGGAAGGAGGGTGTGGGGAGAGAAGTCAAGAGCCCACACCCTATGATTTCTCCCTTCCCAATGGGGGTCTAACCTCATTCCAGGAGCCCTTCCTCATGATCCCATCCAAACGTAAGCACCTCTGCTATCCTCCGGGAAAAGGGGGCTTCAACACATGGCCTTTGAAAGAACATATTTGGTCCAATGGGTTAGGGGTTTCTACCTAAGAAGGAAAGTTAGGTGTTGGGACTCTCCTGACAGGAATCATACTCCAAACCATTCAGGAGAGCCACCACTTCCTTCACTCTCAGCCTCCTCATGGAAGGGCTGCTTCCATCAGAACCCTCCTTAGCCTCCTGTGAGCATATCTGCTCCCCTTTTGGGGAGCCATTTTGACTCCTTCTGCCTCTCAGTGAGGAGCATTGTGGCCCAGTGAATTCATCACTGTCGGATAAATGGAAAAGAATGCATAGAATAACAGCAAAGGCCTAACACAAGCTAGCTGTGGTAATAGCTCTAATATACTGCTTAACTTCTTAGGCACCCTATGCATGTTCTCAGGTCCAATCTTTACAGCACCCTGATTTTTATAATCACCCTTCTCTTTCAGGCATAACCTGATGAGAAAGATGTTAACTGCTTCTTCATTTCACAGAGGCAGACATGCGAACTTAAGAGAGGTAAGGAAGCTGTCTAATGGCACTCACCAAGCAAGCCATAAGAACAAGACCTAGGTTGTCCATTGTGTCTACCAAACCCATGCCCATGGTGCTTCTAGATAATATAAAATCAGTGTAAACTCACCCCTACATGCCCCTGTGAAATGCCATCAAGATGAGAAACAAATTCCCATAGACCATTTTCCCTACACAGGCACCCCACCTCCCACCACCCCAAAGAGAGTTAATAATGAAAAGATACATGGCATGCCCATCACAGATTACTGTGTCAGTCCATTCAGCTAATTTCTACAATGATGATGCTAATTATTAGAGATAATGAAAACTCGCTCTTCAACTGCGACCCAGGGGGACTAGTGCAATTGATTAACAGGGATTTCAACCCACACATTCCATCTCTCTTGCTTGCTTTGTAATGGATGGGAAAAAATTGGTTTGTAGATAGAGATTTTTTGAGAGCTAAGTGTCTGAGACACTGAAGGGAGCCACCTCATTAAGTCGTAGGCCTGGGTAGGCAGGCTCACAAAACCAGAGGCAAAGCCAAAGGCAGATAAACTCACTACAGGCACTATTTAATGAAAGTTTGCACTTTATCAGAGTAGTCTTCCTGAATCTTCAATTTTTCCCTCCCTCTATATTTTAACCACTCATTAATCTTTCTAAAATAGCAGCATTGAAACAGTTAAAAATAAATCTAACATTTTCAGAACAGTAAGGATTTAATCATGGCAGCAAGCTAAACCCCAGAGACGATTTTAGTCTCAAAGTTAAAATGTGGTGTATCTAACTGGTAAGAAATTGACTGCTCTCAGGATTCTCTAACATCCTGCATAATCGCCATTCACACCCAAGGAGCTCCTGGGTATTGGTCCAGAGCCCATAACCAGCAGGAAGATCATAGTGTGTGTTGAATAAAATTACCCATTCTAAAGGTCCTCAGCTATCTTGAATATTTTATTAAAAACCTTTTTTGTAGTGGAGACCAACTGGGACCTCTTCCTCCAAGGAGCGAGCTGTCAATGGTAGTAGAATTGAAAACCAGACAGAGTCAAGCTTAATTAGCTCTCCCATACACACACACCACCTCCAGCCCCAGATTTCTGGTAATGTGTGTGTGTGTGTGGGTGTGTGTGTGTGTGTGTGTGTATTCCCAAACCTTTTTTTAAAGAAAGGCACAATTGTTGAATAAGTAGAGAAAGAAAATTGAAAGGTAGCAACAGATTTCCAAATTCTACACAAAACAGTAGCTGAGTGATACTAATAACATAATCACTGTAACATAGTCAGAAAGGTCACAGAGGTGCGTAAAGCACACTCAGCCAAGTGCATGCTTCCAGGCAGATCCTAGACCTTGGGGGCTAACATTTTGCTGGGTAACACAGCAAAATGACTACACATGGCTGGATTATATGAGCTAATTCAACTCTGAGTTTAAAAAAATATAACTCAGAGTTCTAAGAAGATGACACATTTGGTAAAGTATTTCTCTTGAAAGTATGAAGACCCAAGGTCAATCCCATGAACCCATGTAAAAAAAAAAAAAAACAAACAAACAGGTAAACAACAATAGAAAGGGCTGGGGGTGCTTATTCCTGCCTGTAATGTCAGGGCTGAGAAGGCAGAAACAAGCAGTTTCTTCGGCCATGCTAGGCAGCCAACATAGCTTATTGACTGAGATTCAAGCCAGTGAGAGACCATTCCTCAAAAATCCAAGGGTGACAGTGTCCATGGGGTCCTTTGGCCTCTATGCACACATGCATATAGATAGATAGATAGATAGATAGATAGATAGATAGATAGATAGATATAGATATAGATATAGATATAGATATAGATATCCATTTCTATACATGGACACACACATGAGCCCACACACACAAATAGGATCTGGCCAAGTGTGGTAGCAGGTATCTATAATTCCAACACTTGAGAGGCTGGGGCAAGGGGGTCAGGAGTTGAAGGAGTAGTAACAAGATCTTGACAAGGAGGGGAGGAGGAGAGGCAAGGAGGGGAGGAGGAGGAGAAAAGGACAAAGTGGGAGGAAAAGATGGGAGGTGTGGTGGAAAAGAGGAAGAAAATATGAACCCTGCAGAGACGGTGAATACCAACCAGTCACTGGTCATGAAGAACCTATAGTTTAGTTACTGCAGTAAACCAGTTGTACAGTCGGCAATGTTGGAAACTCAGTATTCTTTACACCAAGCCCTTTCTGCAATTGCTACATTCTACTTTATGGCTTTAAACTGTTCTGTGCCTCTCAGTAAGGTAAACTCCCTTCTATAACACTAACACACAAAAGAGTCCAGAGAACATTTTGTTGCTTCATGTGTTAAGGTGACGGTCTATTAGTGGCATTCTTTGTGTTATAGCCTCTCCTGGGGACACCTCTTCAGGGAGCCCACTCTTTGTAATAATTTTTACAGCACTACATCCCACAAAAAAATTTAATATGAGGCTGGTTTATTTTGCAAACCATGTGCATATCCAATTTTCTCTCCTTTTCACAATACACAACACATCTGTTATTTCAATGATAACAGATGTTCTGCTGAAATTGTAATAACTTGTGAGTTAACTATATTCAAAACTTTATAGTTACACACGTTCCAATAACTTAATCCCCTACCATTATCTCTTCAAATTGATTTAGCCCTGCAGAAGTTGGAGAAAATCAAATATTCATTGTGTTTGCTTCGTGCATACATACAAAAATCACATCATGATTTATCTCTCCTGGTATTAATCCTGTCTTCCCTGGAAAGATGGGGTAAAAGTCCTAACAGCATCAACAGTCCCTTCCCTCTTTACTCATGAAGATAAATTTCATAGCCAATTCAGGCTTATTACATGTGCGTCTATATACAAGCATTTTTTATTATTTGTAGAAGCCCTATAAATCTGATCTGCATTTTTAGCCATTTACCATTTAAATAAATGGCCTTTATTCTCATCTCAGGGATGCAAGCCTACCCCCATTTGGCCATTTTCTCTTTTATTAAGGAAGCAATTCTCTTCTCCCAAAACAGGCCATCTTTTTCTTTCAGAGTTCTCCTCTCTCTCTCTCTCTCTCTCTCTCTCTCTCTCTCTCTCTCTCTCACACACACACACACACACACACACACACACACATACACACACACACACATACACATATACAAACACACCAAAGCCAAGAAAACAAACCCTGTGCCAAGATGTGTGGGTTTTAATACAATGCTCTGAGTAGAGCATGCATGGGCCAGAGCATGTGCTGAAGTCAGGAGGCAGTTCTAGTATTTTCCATGCAGGAACAGAGCCACGACAGTGGGTGAATGGTCTCTGTGTTCCCTGACTATGTGCAAAGTGACTTGGTGAACAGTAGGGCTAGGGCCAAGACATGCCTTAAAAGAACACAGGTAGAGCTGGTACAAGGACCTGGTTGGTGGGAATCAGCGTGATGCAACCCGACACAGCCAAGGCTCAGAGGTGACTTGGGAAAACTCCAGTAGACGAGCAGTTGTGTATGAGCAAAGCAGGATGCTGACTTTGCCATCTCTTCCCCTTTGGGTTTCTCTGCATGAAGTGTATGGAAACACCAGTCTCCCACACATACAGCACCAAGCACACCTGGATTTGAATCCCAGTGCAGCTGCTTCTAGCCTGGCAGGTTTTTGCCCTCTGCTGTACTTTGGGTCCCTCCTCTATGAAGTGGACAGAGCAGTAGATCCCATTGCATTGGGTTGTCACATGAGTTACAGGAGAGAAATACTAAGAACCTTAGAAAAGGACAGAAGCATTTGGTACCTACTGTTACTACTGGGGCCATGTCACCCTGTCTGTGCTGCTTCTAAAGGTTAAGAATTTTTGCAACCCACTGGTGAACTGTCTACTCAACAATTTCCTCCCCATCCTCAACCCAAGTTGTTCCTGACCTTCGTCTTCCACCTCCTGCTCAGATCTCCTTTTGTCAAATGATGTGTTAGGCGCAGACTCCGGCATGAAGATTAATCATATGTACTATCTTTTGAATATTTCCCATTTCTTAAAATACTATAACCCTTTCCTATAAATGCAATGTTGGTCCTGATAATGATACAATGAATAGTTGGCAGATTGAAAGAGACCATCCCTGTGTTTACAGCAGGCTCCTCTCTGTTGGCATCATGTCACTGTTAATGACAGGTCAGTAAACACTTTTCCCACTTGGTATAAAATTTCCTCAGCTGCTATACAATCTTTATAGAGTGTGACAGGTTTTACACAATTCCTAAAGACAACAGAAAATAAGAAAAGCTGTGTGTGTTACGTGAGAGGCGAAGTATTAAGCCTCTAAAGAAAACTGAAACAAGGGGAAAGCCTGGTTAGATGGGCATTTGTAAAGGAATCCCTCTGAAAGCACAAAGGACTCCAAGAATATTAACTTTAACTCTTAATGTGTTAGTGTTCAAAAGTCTGACTTGCTTGGGGACATTAGAACCACATTTTGGGAGGGGGTACCTTCCCTAGACACATGTACCATGCGTTGTCTAATGTCCACAATGCTGCAAAGAACGGTTAATTGCTATTGAAGTACAATAATGAGCCTAAGTAAAAACATCCAGAACACACCAACAAAGGGGCAGAGGGTAGAACAGGATCAGTGTGGAGAATTCATAACATAAAATAAACTTGAAGCATTGAAGAGATGGCTCAGTCAGAAAGTGCAAGCATGAGGACCTGAGTTGGATCCCCAGTATGTCTCTCAGCATCATTCTCTCATGTGAGCTCTCACATCCTGGCTGGAGGTATTCTCAAAGCCCACATGCATGCTTCTGTCTAAGCAAAGAAGCAAATCATGAACAGAACAATCGACTCACTTTGGGGACCTGAAACATGCCAGATGCTTCTCCTGCAATAGAGGCAGTGATTGGCATCTTCAGGGGAATACAATGTAGTGAGGGATGGAAGAATGATAGGAAAGTCTAACTCCATGATGACATCACTAGGAGGAACAGAAATTGCGTGTGCAGAGGGGCAAGAAAATTAGCCCTGAAGAAGGCCATAAAAGGTCCCCTGAGAACAAAGTAACTGAAATAATATTTGACGCAAAGTGAGAGTTAGCTGGGCAAGGGAAGAGTCAGACTGTTTCAAGGGAGTATGTTGGTATGTTCAAGGGGCTGAAAATGGGGAAAGAGCAGCATAAATCACCACACTGGATAAACCAAGCTTGATGGCCCACACCTGTGATCTCAACTCTGGGGAGGTGGAGGAAGTTGGAGCAGAAGTTTAAGGGCATCCCTGGCTACAGCCCTAGCCAGTCTTGGCTACAGAAGACCTTGTCTCAAAAAACAAAAGTAAGTAAACATAAAGAAATGAAATAAACAAATATGAGCTAGCTGTAAAGACCAGAAGTAGTCACCTGGCTTCCCTGTTAGCAGGAGGGCAGGAATTAGAGTCCTCCAATGGCAATTTTGAACAGATAACTACATAATGCCCTTAGCCTTAAAGACTACCTATTCACAGTCTCTGGGGAGTCCAGGGATTACCCTGCAAAGGCAGTCTACTGTCTTCCAGGATAGCCCATTTCCTTCTTGCGCATTCTCAGTTGACAAACAATTCATCTTTCTAATGAATTAGAGGCTCCCTTCTCAGCATCTGTCCCTTGTTCTACACCCTCACCCAGTAACGTTTTTCACCTTTCCCATGACAGACTCTAGACTCTAGACTAGTCGGAGGTAATTATCACACCCTCCCAGGTCCTCCGTTTAACAAATTGAATCAAAATTTCAATTAGTAGTTCAAAATTTCAAGCACCAAGAAAATATAGTGACATTAAATTGCAAGTTTGAGGAAAGTGCAGCCATTTGATCTAACTTCAGAGTAGGAGATACAAGCTGACACATTGGAGGAGACAGAGATAATGGATTGGGAAGCAGGCTCCTATCTGAAGCTCAGGACAGAGGACCAAATAACATAGGATGTCTTTTTCTCTTTTGACTCAAATTAAATGTGAAATTCTCATTCTTCAGTTGCCACTTCGCTTCCAGCCCAATAGTCTAAAGATGTCTGTGCGGTTAGTTACCTTCTTTGACTGCTGGAGGTGGTACCAACAAAGACACAAAGAACACTCAGAATTCCTCTGATTCTACTAATTGACTCATCTTATGTTTAGACAAGTGTTATTTGAGGCTAAATTACAGAGTCTTAATTCAGACAGAGACTCTTCGAATCTACGACTAATGAATCTTCCCTTCTGCAGAAGTGTTTCTTAACTGCAGCCACTTAAGAAGCCAGAAAAGACAACAAATCGGGGGCTTTCCTTCTTCCTGGGCTGTGCTTATGAATTGTGGGTTAATTGCATAACAAGGCAGCCAGTTAACACCTGCTGTAGATTTACATCCTTGCAGCCATGTATCATCTCCCACCTGATATGGACTTTGTTGAAACCAGGATGTTTTAGCAGGACTGGAAGGTCAGCCCCATTTGTCAAAGCAGGGACAGTCCCTTTGTCTGAGACAGCCTTATCTGGGTTGTGGAGTCGCTCAAGGACATCATCTGCCTTCCAATCGCTACAGCCTTGAGAAAGTTGAGCTGTGAGACCAGCAGGTCTTCTTACTCATTTATTTCTAGCAACTACTTTTGTCCTTATTAGTAGGCCAGACTCTACAGGCTGCTGATGCAAAGGCAGCCCTCATGTGCAAGGACCTGGGAATATAGTTCTCTAAGCCACACGGCAGCAGAAGTCACTCCAGTGGGTCTTTGCTTGAACTCCTTTCATCAGAGTAGATTCAGGGTGCTAGTGAGGTCAGGGAATGGTGTGTATGTATGTCATGGGCATGAACAGGAAGGGATATTGGCTACCATCTAATAGAGACCACATTAGCAAATACATTGATTTGGTAATTAGTTATCGAGTCTAACCTTCTAATAAGTCCTGATGAGTACCAGAACTATTATATATAAAGACTGCTAATTCCTTGTTCTCCTGGGGCTTACATTCTTGTGTAGGGCCAGACACCAATCACACAATCACATCAACTGTAATACTTAGCCTGTACCCAACAAGGACCTGGCTTTGTTCTATATTCTTCATGCTTAACCCTTACAACCACCTTATGGAGAGATTACTGTCCTCCTTCCTGAGTACAGATGAGAAAACTGAGCTACAAGGAAAGGTGATCACTTGCCTAGATCCTACAGCCAAGAAGTGGCAAAGGCAAGAACAGAGGGGGACAGACAAGGTCCCAGTGTCATGCTGCCTCTCAGGGAACACAGGAACCATTCAAATGCTTTCAAGAATATTTTCCCCCAAACAACCTAACAGTCACTCCCTCAGGCAATTACCTCAAAGCCTTTTCTCCACACTGGATTCAGCCGCTGCAATACATCATCCTTGGGTATCCTGTTTTAGCATTTATGAAATCAGGGTACACACTAAAACCAAGAAACAAAGCTTACAAGGTAGAAATGTGGTAGACTGTTTCCACTTACTGATGGGGAACATAATGAGGATGCTTAAAGAGATGGAGAGTACAGATCCATTGGGGAATTGCTAACCTAGCTTTCAAGAGGCCCAGGGTTTGATCTCCAGCACTGTATAAACTTGTGAGTGTGGTGGACACCTGTAACCCTCACATTCCAGAAGTGAAAATGAAGATGAGAAATTCAAACTCCCAGCTTGAGAGATGGCTCAGTGGTTAAGACTGTATACCGCTCTTTTAGAAGAGCATTAACAACACACACATTGACTGACTCACAACTGCCTTTATCTGCAGCTCCAAGAGATCCAATCCAATCTTCTGGTCTCCCTAGGCACCTTATCCATATGCACATGCCCACACATGTACACATACACACATGTACAAAATTACTTTTTTCGATTAAGAAAAAGAAGAATCACAAGGCTATCTTCAGCTCCACAGTGAGTTTGAGGCCAGCCTGGGGTATATAAGACTCTGTGTCAGACATAGTAGAAGACAAGGCCTGCTGCTGCTGGCTCTGTCTACAACTGGCAAAGCAAGGACTCAGGACAGGGCAAGACTCAGCTATTTGGCAAACGAAGCATTACTTTCAAAAGTTGTCAACTGGAAAAGGGAGCACTCTGAACAATTAGACACCAAGTCACACTCAGACCCAAGTGGGCCGTGGGAAATATCAGACCATGCTGGAGAAGAAGCTGAGACCGAAAGGTAGTGGCTTTCCCTTGGTGTCATGCCAGACAGTGCTTCACAGGGGTTGACTGGCCCCATCTCTTGATTCTGCCTAGCCCAGGCTGGATCCTGATTCTGTCTCACCTGGGCTGGCTCCTGCTGCCCTTTGCTCTCCCCAACCTGTAAAGAATGCTCTGCCTATTGCTCCTGTTCTTTATGTAAAATTCTTTATTCCATCTGCAACAAAACAAATCTTTTACCTTCAACCAAGGCAACCATAACAATAAATACAGTATTTCCTGCAAGGAACACAAATCCTCATTTCTCAGATATCCACAGTGGCTGAGTTTTACTCTGAATTCTTGGATGTCACTCCTCCCATACTCCCTTGAACCAGGAGGTCTGATCTTTTTCCTGACCAACCAACAGTGGCTCTTAATCAAGGACTTTACAAATGGTTCTTTTGACTCTGCACAGAACGCAGCAGTTTTTTGAACCATAAGACATATGCACAGAGATGTAAAAATCTTTGAACCGAGGGAACCATGAGCGAGCAAGCGACCTTCTCTCTCTGTCTGCACCAAATAAAGAGGGCAGGCATTGGGAGACTTGAGTTGTGCCTTTCATTAGGATGCTGCCTGCCAGCATTCTCCCTAAAAATAGTTGTCAGGCCAGTGGAGACCTTGCTCTGGAAGACTGTTCTGTACTGAGATCCTTTTTAGCTGCTTAAGTCACAGGAATTTTAACTAAATTAGAAGGTTCGCCACTTTGCTCCTTGTGAACATGGTACTTTTAAAGCCAGAGCTCCCGAAGCATGGTTTGGAAAAGAAATGAGAAAATGTCACCTTCAAGTCTGGAAATAAAGATGTTGGTGCTTGGGGAGGTGGAGAACAACTGGAAGCTGCTGCTTACGGGTGCCTGCATAGTCCATTTTTTTTCACAGAGCTGTCTCCTTCAGGTACATATTTTGCTTCACCTATCAGCTCTGGGCATGGAATAATCAAGAGGCATCCAATGGGTCAGATCCACATTCTGAAATGTCTCCATTTCTCCACATATAAGACACTAATGATTCTAGAACACACAGTAGGGATGCCAAGTAAATAAACAATTCAAATCTGCTCAGTGAGATCTAAAAAGAGTTTCCCAGCCTTCGTTCCAAATTCCTCATCTTATTTTTTGGGCTTCTTCTCCGAGCCTTCCATGGAGTCCTTAATTTCCATGTATCTCGCATCAGCTGTTGAGACGCTTTAAATATCAATTCTGTTTGCATATTTTAGTATGCTTTCTTATTTATGTTATATGTTTAGGGTACTTTCCGTCATATTATCTCACCATGGCTTCCCATACAAAACAGACTGGCTGGTGTGTGCAGGAGCCTTTGTAGGCAGACTGCGTTAGGGTCTCCAGTAATAGTATTCACAATTAGTTTCCTGAAACTGCTTTGATCATGACCATGTCTTTCTCAAAGGACATCATTGTAGGGCTGATGGGATTACTTAGCAGTCAAAGTAATTGCTTTGCAAATACAAGGACCTGCGTTCAATCCCCAGAACCTACATAAAATTGCTACATGTGCTGGTCTGTGTGTTTACAATCCCGGTGTTTGGGTGGTGGAGGCAAGAGGATTCCTGGGACTTCCTGAGCAGCCAGTGTAGCCAAATTGGTGGGATCCAGGTTCAGGCCCTGCCACAAAGGAGGTGGATAAGGATTCCTAAAGACAATACCTGAGGCTGTCCTCAAGCCTGCATAGAGATATACTAGTGCATGTGTGTGCACACAAACAACACACATGTACACATACACACAAAATTTCACTTCTACCAATAAAAACAATTTTGAGATCCAGGTGTGGTGGCACTTGATTATAACTCCAGAACTTAGGAGACCTAAGACAGGAGGATCACCAGTTTGAGGCCAACCAGAGCTGAGTTCAATATCAGCATAGGTTACCCAGTGGAGCATTGTCTCAGTAACAGTACAACTAATTATTACAATAACTATAGTGGTGGCGCATGCCTATTCTCCCAGGAGCCAAGAGGTGGAGCCAGTCGGAGTAGAAATTCAAAGTTATTCTTGGTGTTACAATGAGTTTGGGGCCAGCCTAGGGTACATGAGAAGCTGTCTAAAAGGAAAAGGAAAATCTTTTACAAATTCTTACTTGTCCAAAGCTTATTGTTTTATTGTTAAAGACTTTCCTGTCATCCTTTGCATGTGGGAAGTTAAGATGGCTGCCAACTCCAGGTGGAGATACCTTTAACACTAGACCATCATTTTGTCTGAGGCAAACACATGAGTGGGGGAGGGTTTGGGTAGATTGCCACTCTTCTTGAAACACAGATTATTCTGAGGGCAACCAAGGACAAGAGGGTATGACCAATCAAACATTCCCAAGTGTGGAATTGCTAACGGAATCCTCCAGCCCACACTCAGCTTCCAAATACCCATTGCTCTGAGAGTTAGCCCAGGCCAGTATTTTAATGGTAGCCTGAGATGAATGGTGGCTTGGGTTTCTGTTGTTTGTGGATTACTCGTGTGGGGGTTAGAAAACACTGGATTCTAACAGCATGTAAAATAAACATCTCTCCAGAAGCTGAAAAGGATCCAAGAGCATTTTCAAAGTCTCAGAATTAAAATACACCAAACTTGACATTGATTCAATTGAGAGTGAGGAGAAAAAAATCTTCATTGTACTCTTAAAGCAAATATGGTATTGTTATTTCCAAGGAGTGTGGATATAAAACAGAAAGTCTAAATGAATGTAGCCACAGCAACAATTTCAGGAAACATCCTAAAAATCCATTATGATGTAGCCAAGAATATTAAAGAGTAATTCCATTTCCAAACACTCTACACACACACACACACACACACACACACACACACACACACACACACATTTCTCTGAGGTCTTTTGAGTAAGCAGTAAGATAATGAGACATGGTGCATCTGACCTAAGAGACAGGTCATGGGTGAAGGAATGGTAAGACAGTGAGGAAGGGATAGTGACCCATAAACAGTGGAGATCTTTAGATGAGACCATATAAAACTATAAAGCAAGAGTGGGAATGTCTACTGTTTCTGGTTCTATAACACTTTTAGGGGTTGTTCTTGACACAGGATCTCACTATGTATCTCAGGCTAATCTCAAACTGGCAAACAGTGTCCTCACCCTTAAGTGCTGAAATCACATACATACGACTCCACCACTCTATCTGCCTCTGTTTCTCTAATCGTGCTCAGACTGCCTTTATCACAGCATCTTCCTATTCAGTCTCTAAGTTACTAGGAATCCCAACAGTTTGGCTAAGTCAGCAGAGCCATCCATGTTCTATGGCAGATTGACTCTCTTCCATAACCCATGACACGAGAAACATGGGGAGCCTTTTGCTTCCTTAAAATTCTTTGCTGTTGCTAAGAAAAAAAAATCACCAGGATGAAGACATAGCACCATTGTGTAGAGTGCTTATGTAGCATACACAAGGTTCTGGGTTCAATTTCCAGCTCTTCATAAACCTGGCATAGTGTTACAAGTCTCTATTACTAGCACTGGAAGGTGGAAGCAAGGAATCAGAAGTTTAAGGTCGCCCTTAACTACATGGTGAACTTAAGGTCAGACTGAGATACACGAGTCCTACATATTGGGGGCAGGGGGATTCTGCTAGCGACTGCATAGATAATCACAAATTATAGGAATCTGAATAGTCACAAAACTAACCATTTGATGTAGAAACTATAAAATGATAGACTCCTGTCCATTGCTTTACCCACAGAAGTTAAATCTTAAAACAAAACATCCCATCACTATTTCTAAAACAACACATCATCAATCAATGGCCCTGAGACCCAAATCAAGATGTTTAGTGATGATAAAAAATAAAACACAACAGACTGGCCATTCTGAGGCTACCATGTCAATCAACGCACCCCATAAAGAAACCCAGGCAAGAAAGAAATCAATATTTCCAAATAGGAAAAAAAAAAACTTCCAATACTAAATCTGCAGAGAATTCCACTTGCCTTTTCTAAATTCTTCCTCAAAAGTGTTTTTCAAATTATCATGCTAAATTCAGAATCCAAGCTTAAATGCCAGCTTATGCTTTCTTAGGAAAATTTATTTTCATAGTAGTATTAGTTATATACATATATATTTCACAATCTTAGCCCTTGCTATTTTAGTTGTTCACATATGATTTTGGCTTTTTTAAGGAGTGTGAGGAAGAACAGCAGTTGTATTTAGCTAACCCAACATTCAATAATAAATCAAAGCCAATCAAATATGCATAAGTGAAACTTTTGCTTATAACTACAGTGCTGTGTGTGATGCCAAACTAGCCTTACACTGTAAATGACAGAAAAGCCGAGTCCACCGTCAGTTTGGTACAGCAAATGAATGCCATCCCTGTTGGGGGACTCAGCACAGTACTGCCCTCCTTTGAGAAGGAAGCATAGACTGATCAGCACCAGCACCCACCTTTCTGTTTAAACCAGGGTTCATGATCACAAAGAAAGGTAGAAATGCCCAAGAATTATGAAGTCCTGTGCTGAAGTTGTCACCTGTGATTCAGAGCCAATGATTTTAGAGACAGGATTTTGAAGTGTGTCGATCTAAGAGAGGGTTATTTTCTGAGATCACAGAGGAGGGAGGGAGCTAGAAAGAAAAGAAGCCCCAGAAATCCATATAACAATTCCTTTAATTCCTACATAGAACACTAATTTATATATATTGGGCTTTTCATGCAGCCAAACCTGTCTTAGAAATATGATCTAAATGAAGATTACAAGAATCAGCCAGTGGAAAAGGGGAATGTGAACAGTTTGGAGACCCTGCACAACACTCCCAGTCAGTCAACTGGAATTCTAGCCCAGAGCAACTAACATTTCTCTAACCAACATTTACTAATAAGGATCACAAGTATTAAACTATAAATGCACTGCTGAATGTCTTTAGAGAGAGACAATGAAATCCAATCATCCAATGTCCATTACACAATCTAAATAATTAGACTCACAAACGCGTGAGAAGAGACCATTGATAACAAAGGGGAAAAAATATCAGATCCAAGGAGGCCAGAGAAGTTAAAATTAGCAGACAGTATTCGAAAACAGCTACTGTGGTAAGATGCTCTTTCAAAAGATGGACATAATAAAGACACATGGGAACCTTAATAAAAGTGGGTGAAAAGTGGGTTTCTTTTCAATCCTAGTCATGATAGAACTGAAAATTCTAATAACTGAAAGGACAAATTTTACCAAGTAATGTTACAAATGCACTAGACACTGCAAAAAATAAAATGGCCTTGGAGCCAAAGTAACATGAAAGATCATGTCTGAGACAGAAAGGAGAGAAAATGTGCCAGGCTCTAATGACATGAAAGTAGGAAAATATTTGAAGAAATAACTTTTGTAGCAACAACTTTCTTCAGCTAAATACCTTTTCATTGGTTGAGGATGTGAGTCAGTGTACAGGAGGGGTCCATGAAATTCCAGGAGCAAAGACACAAGGAAACTACATCTGTGTGCAGAACAAGCAGATAGGCAAAAATAAAGATAAAGCAACTATTACAAGAACCAGAGGAAAGCACACCTGGCCAGAGAGGAGCAGGAGAACGGACTGGCAATGAAACCACCTTCCAACAAAGGGTTAAACTGACGCACTTCCTCCAACAAAATCAAATCCACTCCAACAAGGCCATGCCTCCTAAAAGGATCACTTCCCATGAACTTATGGGAGCCAAATGCATTCAAAGGGCCATACTACATCACTTAGCAATTGAGAAGATGCCTCACAGACACATCCACAGGCCAGTCTCATGGAGGCAACCCTTTAAAAGATTAAAACCCTTTAATCTCTTCCCAGGTGAGTCAAGTTAACAATTAACGCTAACTATGACACGTAGAGATTCATTGACGTATACAGACATACCACACATACATGAGGAAAAGGACAAGTATTGCCCCAAGTAAGACCTAATCTTAGGTGGGTTTATTGAGAACAAAGCTCTCAAAACAAAGGAGCAAAGGGAAAAAGAACATGTTGTGATGATAAATCTGTCAATGTCAGTTTAGAGGAAAGACCTAACTGTCCCAATTATGCATAGATCCAACAGAACTTCAAGATTCATGAAGCACGAGCTGAAGGGGAGATAGATGACGCCAAAGTCACGGAGATGGAATCAACAGAACAAGTAGATAAAGCCAGCAAGACCATAATCTGCAAAAGTCACGTAAATTAATCTAATATTTCCAGAAGGCTATTCCCACTTAAGAGCAGAGTGTACTTTCCTCGGGGATCAGTTTACATAGAGTTCACTGAATCAACCACACACTAAGCTAGGAAACAGAACTCTGAGAATACTGGAATCAGAGGATAGCCACCAGTCACCACCACCAGCCTACATAGAAGAGAGGTAAGAAGATTGATGGAAATGCCCAAAATATTTGGACCTCAAGCGCTTTTAAAAGCCAAGGAAGCAATCCTCAGGAACTACTCAGAACTGAATGGTAATAAAGTCGCATCAGGTGAAAACGTGTGGGAGCCAGAGGAGCTGGCGCCAGAAGCTGAGTTTACAGCTTCAACTGCTTCTGTCTGCAGAGGGAAATGCCATAAAAGCAATGATCTGAATTTCCTCCCTAAGAAGCTGAAGTAAAAAGAGAAACTTGAATCCAATGTGAGTAAAAGAATAGAGAGAACTGAAGCCTGTTAAACAGAAAATAGGAAAGATGAGACAAATGTAAGCAAATAGTTCTTTGGTCCCCTGGCAACATTTATCAAAACTAAAAGAAGTGCAGGGGTTGATGATGTGGGTTTGTGTTCTAGCTACTCAGGTGGCTGAGGCTAAAGAATCACAAGTTCAAGGTCAGCCTGGACAATCCTCTTGGTTTGTTTTCTGTTGTGCTAAAACAACACGAGCAAAAGCAAGTTGGAGAGGAAAGGGTTTGTTATAGAAGCGTATAGTTCATTGTGAAAGGAAGTCAGGACAGCAACTCAAGGCAGGAACTAATACAGAAACCATGGAAGAACGGTGCTGAGTGGATTGCTTCCCATGGCTTCTTCAGCCTGGTATCCTAGAGCACCTAGGGCCACCTGCCCAGGGATAGCACCAACCAGAGTGAGCTAGGCCTTCTCACATCCATCCTTAATCAAGACAATACCCCAAACACTTGCTGACAAGCCAATTTTGTATGAGCATTTTCTCAATTAAGATTTCCTCTTCCCTGGGCTGGAGAGATGGCTCAGCAGTTAAGAGCACTGACTACTCTTCCAAAGGTCCTGAGTTCTACTCCCAGCAACCACATGGTGCCTCACAACTATCCATAATGAGATCTGACTCCTTCTTCTGGTGTGTCTGAAGACAGCTAGAGCATACTTACATATAATAATAAATAAATCTTAAAAAAATATTTCCTCTTCCTAGATGTCTATGTTTGTAGCGAGTTGACAAAAACCTATGAGCACAGCAATTTAATGAGACAGTGTTTCAAAATAGAAAAGTATGTGGAGATAGCTAGGGATGTAACTCAGTGGAGAAGCACTTGTCTAGCATGCACAAAGACCCAGTTCAATACCCAGAACTTCAAAAAAAAGTAAAAAATGTAGATGAATAAATCATAAAGCATATATATGCATTAGCATATCTATAATAAAAGGGTTTCACTATAGATAACATCATAAAATATTGCAAGGAAATATTACAAAAATTATAGAAATTAAAAGCTAATAATTTAGGTAAGATGTATAAATGTGTTGAAAGATATCATTATCATAGCTGACACAGTAGATAGAGACAAACTTGAACAGCCACCCCAGCAGAAGAAATTAAATTAATAATGAGAACTGTTTAACAAGGGAAATTTTAGTGTCAGATGACTTTTCAGGTTAATTTTGTCAAAAATCAAAAGAATACCAATCATATGCAAATTATTTCCACAAATAGAAGTCTCACAATTTTCAAATTATTCAATGAGTTTATAGAATCTTACTGTCCAAACATGAATTTTATAGGAAAATCACAGCCAAGCATATCTTGTAAAGAAAATAAAACCTTTAAATTTTTTTTGAAGTATTCAAATATAGGAGCTGGAGCTATGGATCAGAGGTTAAGATCCCTACTCTTGCAAAGGACAAGAGTTTGATTACCAGTTCCCACATCAGGTAGCTCACAGTGGCCAGAGAATGCAGATCCGGCACCCTCTTCTGGCCTCCATTGGCACTGCACTTATCTGTGCACATACACAGGGGCACACATTATTATGTAATAATAATGAAAATCTTTAAAAAGGGAATCAAAGTCAGAATTATATGAGAAGATTAATATTTCATGAGAAGGAGAGTTGCCTTCATATAAGGAATACAAGGAGAGTTTGACATATGAAAAGAAAACACAATAAAGAAACCTTATTTTTTTGTAATTATTCTCAGCAATTTTCTGTTATGCAACCCAGGATTTCATAGATTTCCCTGCAAAGACATCCCTTTCTTAGATTTGTTCCTAAGTATCTCACTGTGTCTGCTGCTGTTGCAACTGATACTGGTTTTAAATGTTTTCATTTTCCAATGGGGACTAGTATTTAAAAACCCAGTGCCACATACTGACCTGATAACTGTCAGTCTGAAACAATTCATGTATTAAGCCCAATATCTGACTTTGGGTTCATAAGGCCTTCTGTGAAGATAACCGTCTACTGGAGGAAAGGATTTCATGACTTCATTTCCAGTTTTATACCTTTTAGCTTTTCTTTATCTTTTGTTCTAGAAATAAGCAATGGTGCTTGGCTGGAAGAGCCCAAACTTATTGTTACAGATGAGGCTGAAACATAATTCACCAGTTTCTGGCAAACAAAATGACTCAGGAAAATGCTGAAACGTGTTTCCTGTGGTTCACTGTCTTTAACAGCAGTGTGGCAATTTTTCAAAGAAAGCAAAGATTTTTTTCCCTGACTTTAACCAGTGGCTTGGGTTTATGTTTGCAATTATTTCTGATCCACGAATCTATATTTAAAAATTTTTAAACTTTATTTTACAGATTCTGGAGGCTTCAGTTTGGGTTTTGTCCGTTTCCCCATTTTATTCTCTCTCCCTCTCTCTTTCATAGCAGAGTGTTTCTGCTGGGTTATCCTCAGTGTCATTGGCTCTTTCTCCTGCCATGTTTATTCTGCTATTGAGCCCATCCTGGGAATTTTCCCCAACATTTTAGACATTGTACTTTCATGTTCCTAATCTTTGTCTCCTTTTTTTTCCTTTTTACATCTTTCATTTCTTTGCTGTGAACACTTGACCTCATTTCCTGAAGCACGGCTTCAGTGGCTGCCTAACTCTCTAACAGTTCCAGCCTCTGTCAGTTCTACCTGTTGATTATCCTTTTCCTCAAATGCTAGACCTTCCCTGGGTCTTTTCATGCTGAGTGTATTTAGACTCTATCTTGTCTTCATCTCTTGGAAGTCCTACAAAGAAAAATGATACTTGCCGGCTTGCTTTAGTGACCCAGCAGCCAGACTAGGCTCCGTCTTTGCAAGTTCAAATCTATTTTCTGTCCACTGTCATTATAAGATGTATTCAGACTTCAATGTTGACTGTTCCATTTGGTTCCTTACTTCTGCATGCCAGAATTCTGAGGCTAGGACCCCAGCCATCATCTACCCCGCAGCTAAGGTTTCAAAGCACACATTGTGATGTTTAGGATCAGGTCTGTACATGTGCAGTTTGGAGGTGAACTTAAAAATTCATACTCAACTTTAAGGACTGCTCCTTTAATCTCCTAGTACTTTCAAACTCTCTGGAGTTTCTCTTCTCAGCACTATAGCCAAAGACCAGGAACTTTCACTGCCAATGCTTGCCCCCAAACATTGAACCTATTAAATAGTTGGAAAAGAGGAAAGAAAAAGATAGCCAGTGGGATTCAACCCTCACAGGAAAATAGATCTCAGAATGAACATTGCCAGCCTCAGACTTCTACAGCCCTGTCCCTCTCTGCCACTCTCAGTGCATCTTCCAGAGAAAGGCATGGGAGAGGGATGAAGATTTCCCCCCTTTCTGGCTTATATAGGCCATTTTCTGCTACTAGGACCACAGTCATCACTAGGCTAGAGAGAGGGTTCAGCCAGTACAAGGATCTGATACTCAGATCCCCAGAGTCCACATCAAAAAGCCAGGCTGTGGTACATACTTGCAATCCAAACACTAGGGAGGTAAAGACAAGAGCTCTGGGCTTCACCAGCCAGCCAATACAACCTAATTAATCAACAAATCCCAGGCCATGGAGAGATCCTGTCTCAAAAAATTCAGTGTACCCTTCTGGCTTTGAGGCTGTATTGAGTTCCAACTAAGTGACCCACAGGGGAAGAAACAGTGGATCTTCCTCCCTGCAATTAGAAGGAGATGGGAGTCTCCTTCTACTTTATTTCTAGCTCTCATGCTCTCAGTTGAGCATTCCCCTTTGAGTTTACTAGCACAGAGAAGGCATAGTGTGTTGGCCCATCTCCCAGAGAGCGAGCAGTTGAAACTCATTTGTTTTTTTTTTTTAATTCTCTTTATCAAACTGTTGAAAATCACGCTAAACATGTAAACACACTGTATATCAAACTTCAATAAAAACAAAACTATGTCAGTGTGCATTAGAGCCACTGCTAGGTTACTTTATTGTATTCTTTAAAAGATGTATTACCTTTATTCATGTGTGTGCACATGTGCATCTGTATAGAGGTTGTGTGCACATGAGTGCAGTGCCTGTGAGGACCAGAAGAGGGCGAACTATATACCCCAGAACTGGTGGAAGAGGAGTTTGCATTCTATCTGACGTGGGTGTTGGGATCCAAGCTAAGATCCCTTGGAAGAGCAGAAGAGGCTCTTAATCACTGAGCCAACTCCTCTGCTCAAATTTTTATGCAGCTCTCAGAATAAAGTTCCTCCCACTTTTTATTTTAATGCAAGAACTCTCTGAAGGAGCAGGTAAGCTGGGGGAAACCTTAAAATCTGCAACTACTGACCTTTCTTAATACTGCCAAACCTGAATGTTTTGTTTTTAAATAAAACTAAAGCAGATGCCGAACTCAGTGAAGGTTGCCACCATCACCAGGGACCAGCAGGTTCAAACACCTGCCATCCTCAGACACCTCCCTGTTTGTGCTGATTAAATATGCATAGTTAAGTTTTGAGCTGATAAAATATTTTGCTACTAAAATATCTACCAATTTATCTATTAAGCCTGTTGGTCCCTTCTGGGATTTTGATGGCATGGGGAGTACTTAAAAAGGGGGTGGCAATCAGGAAGCCAGGATCCTGGAAGGGGACACACTTTGTTGGAGCTGAGAATGTTCACCTCCTACCAACCCTTCCCCCAACCCCATTCCATGAAAACACGCACACACAGGTCTACATTTTTATAAACATAGTGGATTTTATCCATCACTGATTGTCTTTAAAAAACACACCATCTTAACGGAACCCAAATAGCTAGCTGTTTTCTCAAGTTGAACTAAATCAGTCATTCCTTTCAGCCAAGGCCTTGGCTCAACAAACATGAAGCTCAGGGGACATGGAGTTCAGGGCAACAACAATGTTGTAAACAAACTGCCTGCAAACCTAGGTGAAGAGGTCCAGGAAAGATTAATCATGTGCTTCCCACTGCAAGTCCTGAGGTAGGAATCCTTCAACGGGGAGAAGACATATTAGGAAGGAAATGACAGTCAAGCCATATTACCAAAAAATGACACAAGACGTGGGCATTGTACTTGACATAGGCGAAGGTCACGGAATTAGATTTCCTTCATGCAGCTCCTTTCAGGTTGCTTCCTGTTCTTGTCTAAGTGCTGGGCCTTGTGCTCTGGAAGTGCTCTCCTGTGGATTTAGACTTGAAATATGCCCCGTAGCTCTCAGAAGGACAGGGTCAAATACCTGGGAGGTAAATGCAGGCTCTTTCTTCACGTGTCACACAGCCACGTCCCTCTGCTGGAAAATAAACTGGTTGGCTATCACTCTGTCCACCAGTGTGAAGTATGGATGCAGAGGAAGCATTTATCTTCTCACCGACCTCTATCCAGGACAGAGCCCGTTCTTCACATCAAAGTCACCTACTTACTCGCACACATTTCTTTGGAAAGCCAGAGCCTTCTGCCTAATAGGGATGATATGTGCTCAGCCTGAAAGTGAGCTTGGAGGATGCCCCAGTTAGCATTTCCTGGAGGATCATGGACAAGAACACAGAAACCCTAACAGCATAAATAGAGTTTGCTCACAAGAGATCAAAACTGACTATAGACTCCTTTATATGGCACCTATCAAACTGAAGTTTGGTATTAGTCAGGCTGACAGATAAGAAGTGCTGTATATTTGGAGTGGAGTTAAGTTATGCACCACATTCCCATTTTTCTCTGTTGAAGCATCCTCTGGGCTAGATACTAATCAATCTGAAAGAACTTCACACAAGTGTACCAGTTTTATCCCATAGTTTATGGGTCACTGACCATAAGACAATTTACATCAAAGATCTCTGTGAGCCTGGACCAAGGGAATGGTCTGAAGGCTGCATGGCTGAACAGCATTGTTAAGTAGCAGAGACAAGAGGAAGAAGCTAAAAGCCTTGGAGTGGAAGAGATACCAAGGCTTGGGAATTCTCAGGACTCTCTGACAAGCCATTTTCAGAGAGTTTTTTCTTGCTGTGTGTTCAATAATTCTGTCTAGTGGACATTTCTATTTGTCCAACAAGCATTTGGTTTAGCTGTGTAAAAGTGATGGGTCTAAAGGAACATGAAGGACACAGACTTCATTCAGCAAATGCTTGCCATTTGAAACACTGAAAGAGCTGTGTTCAAGGCAAGCATGGGGCATTCTCTACATGTATGACTACACAGAAGTGTTACTCCCAAATGGAGAGTGAAGGAAAGCCTACCACATTTAACCTGGGTCACCTGCATGAGGCTGGGAGGATATTTACTCAATCAATCAGCTTAGCAACGGCTACA
>JADRCD010230676.1:0-11464 GCA_019843815.1 Montemys delectorum
AACACAAGCCCAGACTGAAAGGAGGAAGGCTTTTAGGATGCTTGATGAGTCCTGTCCATGGCGGGGTTAAGCCAGTGAGAGTGAGGCAGTCCCGGATGCAGTGGTCAAGTGTCTGGTCTCTCTTCAGCAATAGCTAACTTTTAATCATTTCTCCATAGTTTTAATAAAGATGATGATTACACTCACTTGTAAGACTTTAGCTTCCAGCAAATACTTTTGTAATTTCAGTCAATTTAGTTTAAATGAATTAAACAATTATATTCATGGTATTCTCCTGCTGTTTTGACTTAAAAGATGTATTCTGTAGGTCCCAGCAGGGCAACAAGTCTACGGCATTGCAGGTGTGTGGCAGCATGCCTTTGGAACTCCTGGGTTCTCAAGTGTTGCTGTACAGCTCCAGTGAAGAAAAATCTAGCCACAGCTGGGACCTGTGGACTCCATGGCAGTATAGCTGACGAGTAGGGTGAGCCAAGCCTCTGACTGTAAAATCATGCAATCCCTTCTTGTCTCTCCAGGCGAGCCTTTTTCCCAAGAGGAAATGGAAGAAATGCTGTCTGCTGCAATTGATCCCGAGTCAAACACCATTAACTACAGGGACTACATAACAATGATGGTGATAGATGAGAATTAAATGCTCCAAAGACGACTTCTTTCTCCTTTTAAGACAACTGTAAACATTAAATTTCTAATTGAAAGGATAATTTGAAAAATTGTTTGTCCTAATTAATTTCACATTTTATCTTATAATTTCTATATTTAGTGCCTCATGACATAGTTGTTTCAAGGTATTTTGTTTACTAGAGATGGTCAGTTTAAAATATAAATTTATTTAGTAGGACCAGATTTATGGAAGGACAAGTTAATTATTTAAAAGGAATTGCACAGTATTTTAGCGTTAAGTGTATCGTTGCCTGTTTTCCACTAGGCTAATGATACATTGAAATTAGACAGAAACTGGAGGTTGATCCTAACCCTCTAAGATTTGCCATAGAAAGCTCTTGCGGGGCAGGACGGCCACAGACTAGATGTGAATGGCAGCATGGTGATGGCTGCCTTTCAGAGCCACAGTAAACACTTCAGCAGGCAGAATACGGAGGGAGAGCGACCGGAATAACTATTAATAATTGATTTCTTATGAATGCCAATTACAAATCTCATTTGAGAGTCTAATAACTTTGAGTAAAATTGAAAATTGCTCATCCAGCATGTTGCCATTTATGGAATAGCTAAAGGAGGTGAGATAATTGGATCCAGAGAAAGGAAGACTGAATGAGAGCTGATAATGGCAACTCCTTTTTTGCTCTTTAGAATTCTCACCTATTCAGAGTATCTGTCATGGGAATTTTGTCCTGGGTACTGAGTGTATTCATCTGTTGTTACCAGAATGTAGTATCTGATATGGGCTGACTCCAGAAGAAAGAGGTTCATTTAGCTCATACTTATAGATGGTTAGGTCCAGGCAGCACTGTGTAGGCTGAGCGAGGGCCACCCTTGTATGCATCTCACCAAGGTGCAGCTAGCCAGACAGAAGCACATGGTGGTGCAAGCAAGAGGAGAGACTGGGTGGAGGGGTCAGGCCTGCTCCTTTTACAATGGTCCTCTCGTAAGAATTACTTAACAGGCTGGGAGATGGCTCAGTGGGTAAAGCATTTGCTGAGTATCATTAGATAATGTGCTGGAAGCTGAAGATGAAAGATGGATAAGCCTCTAATTAATCAAGGTCACAGTTTAGAGAGGGAGTCTTGCAAGTCAATCAGCAACCACACATTCAGGGGACTGAAGGTTGCACAAAAGAAGCAAACGACTCAGCCTGGTTGGGGTAGGGGTGCTTTCTGGTGGGCAGTCTCAGAGGTGTAACACATGACTTACAAACTTAGTAATTCTTATTCTTAAGTTTTGACAAGCAGCCATTCTTTGAGCAGTTTACTTCAGAGCATGTCAGCAGCAGGGCAGCAGCTCAAACCCGAGGTGTCACGAAACACAAGAGTCTGGGAAGGAAAGTATGGCTTATAGATATTTGGAACCTGATAAGAGATGAGAAGGTTGAGACAAGAACTGCACCTAAGAGACAACGGGCTAATTGGGGTTAAGGCTTCAGTGTTTGAACTTGAACCTTCTCTGAAAATTCACAGAGAAAGGAGTTGGAGTTGTAAATAGCCTGAGAAACACTTTGAAGGGACAAGATCAGAGGCCAGGAGACCAGCTGGTAGGCTGCTTCGTTGGCGGTAAGAGATGGGCTAGGGAAAGTCAAGCACAAATCGAAAGGGTCTGGCTTGAACACGTGGTAAATGATAATATCAGCCATGCAGATAAGATGCCCAAGACTTAGGCAAACGAGCTTGACTGTGGTCATCTCCAGCTATGAGCTGGTAGAAGATAGAAAGATTAATTGGATAAATAAGGGGGACATCTGCTAAAGGCACAGGCTTTGAAGTCAACCTGTGGTCAGCACATGGTATCCTGGAAAGAAAATAAAAGGTGACCAGGCCAGAACTGGGAGCACCGAAGAGGAACCCTGTGAGCATGGGGAGGAGAAGCCTGAAAGGAGGAAAAGCTGTAGAGAAGCCAAGGCAGGAGAGCCTTTCAAGGAGGCAGGAACCAAGTCAGAAGAGGGGAGTCGTGAAGTCATTGATGATGAAGAAAGACCCTCAGATTCAGCACCAACGTACTCACTGAGACCCTCTCTCGGGCAGATTTGTGAAGTGGCAGCTAGAGTTCAGTGGCTTCAGGAATAAATAGATGTGAGAAAGAGCCTGGAGGACTTGCTGCCGAGAAGTGAAGAGAGAGAGAAGGTAGAGGGAGGGGTTTGGAAGATGTAAACTGTACAAGAATGCTGCAAGCTTGTATTCAAGAGTTGAGACATGGCAGAGGAGAACCTCAGACACTTAGAGGGGCAGAGATCCAGGGATACAAAGGCCTTGACTAATGTACGTAGTCCCTGCCTAGTGGCCTCTAGCTCTTCTGTCTTTTGTTGTTGTTAAGATAGGGTCTCAATTGTGCTTACAACTTGTGACCCCTCTGCTTCTGCCTCTCTAAGTGCTAGGATTCTAGGCCTGAGCCTCATACCAAGTTATACTGTCTCTATGAATGAGAAGGAAAATAGTAGGTTATAGAGCTAGAGGAGATGATAGAAATCTAAAGGGCTTTATGAGAAATGAGAGAGTTGGGGAACAGTCTACAAAAGAATTTTCAAGGAACTCTGGAGGATTTTGTCCAGTGACCCAGGCCCAGAGCAAAATATGTAGAGTGTTGTAGTGAGTCAAGGTGGTGAAATGGGACAGACAAAAAGGTCAGGATTGATGAGTCAGCAGAAATGAGTGACCTTGGTGGTCTGTAGGCTAAGGTGGGAGGGAAATCCAGCTAGGAGTAGGCTCACATGGAGGACTGTAAGAGTCCAAAGGGCAAACAGCTGGTGTGTGTGGTGAGAGGAGCTGCCATTCCTAGAAGCAGTATGCTGTGCTTGCAGTTTGACTTCACTGTACTGTTACAGAGCATTTCTCTGTGTTATTAGTAATTAGTAATAGTATACAACATGTATACATCTCTCACTATGTGTCAGGCACTGTTCCAAGTGTTTTACTTAGCCTACTCATTTAAAAGTCTTGATGACCCAATGAAGTAGTTACCGTTATTGTGAGGGAGTGGCAGAGAAGTTTTGTAGCTCTAAGGGGCTGCATTGATCAGCCTCTCTAGGTTATGTGAGGGTGAATCTTCACCACAGCAGAAGCAATGCTTCATGTCAGCTGGGACTCTGCTTTGTGTGTCTTACTTTTCTTCACATCTTTCATAAGTAGAACGGCTCTGTGTCCCCGTTTGTCCTGGGTGGACCTAGCCTGCACCTGCGATTGCAGTATAATCATTGACATTTCTCACTTTCACTCTTATATGCCTTCATTTGTATGGTTCATATGGGGTCACCCCTTTTAAAACTAATGAAAGTGATAATGGAACCCCTCCGTGGGGCTGGGCAGATGGCTCGGTGGGTAAAGGGGCATGATTAAGCAAGGTTGATGTGTGGGCTCAATCTCCAGCACCTGCATAGAAAGCTGGGTACTTATTGTCTTAGCACTGGCTGGCAGATAGAGGAAGATCCCTGGAATGTACTGGCTCACCAGCCTAAGAGACATTGTCTCAAAAGCTGAATGACTCCTGAAGAACACCTGAGTGTGACCTCTGGACAACACATGCACATGCACACCCTTAAAGTGTGACTGTGTACACCAGCATATATCAATCAGTTCTGGAAGGGCCTATGAAAATAATAGTGTTTGTGATGGACGTTCCCCTTCTGTCTTAGTTAGGGTTCTCTAGAGTCACAGAACTTATGGTAGTCTCTATGTAGTAAAGGGATTTATTGATGACTTATAGTTTGTAGTCCAACTCCCAACAATCAACTCCCAACAACAGTCACGGCAGCAGCTGTGAATGGAAGTCCAAGGATCCAGCAATTGCTCAGTCCCACAAGGCAAGCAGGCGAAGCAGAGAGAGCCTTCCTTCTTCCAATGTCCTTATATAGGTCTCCAGCAAAAAGTGTGGCCCAGGTTAAAGATGTGTGCCACCACACCTTTAACCCCGGATGACCTTGAACTCATAGAGCTTTCTATGTTAATTCTATGGTATTTGTAGCCACTATTCCTCAAGGTCTCCATGCCAAGATTCAGGTCAGAAACTTGTATCTCTCAGCCTCCAGATTAGGGCCACAGGTGAGCCTTCTAATTCTGGATTGCAATTCATTTCAGACGTAGTCAAGTTAACAACCAGGAATAGCCACTACACCTTCCTTCAACAGTTTCTCAAGACAGACTTTTCTGGAACACCTAAGGTTTTCTCCAGGTAAAGTCCAAGTGGAAAATTGGATGTCACTCACTTAACCATGAATACTGGGGTCCCCACCTACAGGTGAAATGAGCCTTGAACATTTAGGTAAGGGCTGGGGACTCAAGGAGGGTGTGGTAATTCACAGTCAGGCTTTGTAATGGCAATGCAGGACAGACATGAGAAATACTCGTCAAAGTGGAAGTTTCCCCAGGGGTGAATCCTGGTGTAGGCCAGTGTACCATGCAATCACAGAACTTGCATCAGTGCCTAATGCATGAGGTATGGACTTGTCTGGATCACTCAGGATGGCTCTGAGTATGTAACCCTGGCTATATCGGTCTTGGTAGCCAAGAGGTGCCTCATTCTCTTGCTGCAAGGAAAGGCTCCTATACAGAAGGTAGTGAAGAGGATGCCTTTGCACTGGACCCCTGATCCCACCTAGAACTCTTAAGTGTTCAGATTGGTGTTTCACCTACACCCTGACTCCAGGGTACCCTCTTTGGTTGCCTTTTGGAGCTGTAATTTTTATTTTCAGCATCATTTTTTAGAGGCCACTAAAGAATGCAACACAAGACACCAAGACAAGACTTCTAAAGGAAGTCTTTAGAGGGCTCCTTTCTAGGCTAGGGAAGCTGTACAACTCAGGGCCTGTGCGTCTGGGGGTGACACTTTGATCCCACATTGCCTGTGATTCATTTGAGACCAGATACCTCACTTGCTCTGCATGGCACCCTGGAAATGAGAGAGCCCAGGCTGAGACTTCCCCCTTGCAGGTACCAATAATCACATACCCGGTGCATGAGAGAGATCCAAAAGGACTGTCTGAGATGGCAGGCTAGTTGGCAGTGTGACTGGTTGTCAAGGACAGGCCTGTTCCCATGGACTAGAATATGTTTGGATTGTTCTCTCCTTTCTGTCTTCCTCCTTTCCTTTCTCATTCTAACTCTTCCACGTAAGAAAGCACCTTTTATACAGACATTTCCCTGGAGACATCATCATTATGCTACAGTGTAAATAAACAGCCTCTTGGTCATGTACACTCAGACTTGTTCCAGACTCAGGTTGTCTCCCATATTTCTAAAAGTGCCACTGTCAGTCTTTTGCTTCAGAAGCTCCTGGGGGTGGGGATGGGTGTTTGTTAGAAAGTAATTATGTGGCCAAGGATGATCAGATAGATCCTCAGGACAATTTCTGGGGGTGTAGCCCCCAAATCTTCATTTGCAGTGGGCACTGAGGGAGAGGCTCAGGCACACTTAAATGTAAGAACATCTCCCCTG
Source organism: Montemys delectorum (assembly GCA_019843815.1). Lineage (NCBI taxonomy): Eukaryota > Metazoa > Chordata > Mammalia > Rodentia > Muridae > Montemys > Montemys delectorum. The sequence continues at coordinate 6,096 of JADRCD010230676.1, forward strand.
GGAAGTATTATACACAGAGATGGGATTTGGGATTGGCCTTTGCCCTTACAGAGTGTGTCCCTGGCACAGACACCGATATTGCTGAGCTGCTGCATCTTCACATGGGACGGGGAAAGAATTACTCTGTAGGGCTGGTGTGATGATGGATATCATAAAGCGAGAATTCTTTAAACGCTATAATGGATGGAGGCAGTTATTTATAGAAAACCAGCTAGGCAGGCAGAGAGGGGGGTGGAGTGGAGATGGAGACCTGCTGCCTGGGTACAAACAGCCAGAGTGTGGGAAAGTAGGGAGCGGAAGGAAAATTCATCTGTGGGATGAGGGTGGTGCTGATGGAGAGATACCAAGAGGTTTGCTGTCACTGCACTATGAATGATCAGCTGTTATGTTTGTGTTAAGGACTTGAAAGTAGGAGGGTTTAGGAGGCTCGCCCTCCCTCTCTCTCCCTCCTTCCTCCATTTCTGCATTGCTATCAATCATAGTACATTTATAGCATTCTGAGTCATTCACCTGATCTAATGAGAAAAGACATTCATTTAGGGCTGGGGCTGGGGCTGGGGCTGGGGCTGAGGCTGGGGCTGGGGCTGGGGGTGAAGCTCAGCTGGTGGAGTACTTACCTATCATGCTAAGTCCTGGATTCTAACCCTAGCCCATGTAAACCAGGCATAGTGAAACATGCTTCCAATCCCAGTTCCTGGGGCTGCAGGGGGCTGGAAGATCAGAAATTTATGCATATCTTTGAGTTCTAGGCCAGCCTGGGATACAAGAGACCTTCCTAACTCAAGAGAATTAAAAAAAAAAAAAAAAACCTAAAATCAGGATATTATGTGATTGTCTGACCCAAATATCAAATCTATCATGCTGCTTATTAGGTTTTCAACTAGTCAGTAAGAAGCTGTGAACAGATTTATTGCTATTTGTGAAATCTAAGTATGGGTTAAGTACCATGTCATTGCCATGCGGCTTTAAAGCATGCCTCAGTTTTTCAAATGCCGAGGCTTTAAGTGCCTTGCTGGCTGTCATAGCTGCATTTCAGCTCGGTTGTTCTCTCAGGGTCTGATGCTCACGCAGGCAAAGTTGTTAATGATTGTGGAGGCAAATCTGTTTCTGATAGTCTTCTTGATCCAAGACTTTAACATTTCTTTTATTACTTTTTAAATCTGATTATACTGTTATTGTTTATCTTGTGTCACAACTGGCAAAGAGCTCACAGGAGTAGATTTTTTAGCTTTGACTTGCACCCCTGGGCTGCACTCCCAGTACACCCCACCACTGTCTCGAAGCTTACTGTGCTTACAGCATCGGTTTTGCCTTCATTCCAGGTTACTTTGTGAGGGTCTCAAGCCAATCACAAATGTATGCAGTTTCTTTTCATCAGAACTAGACAATCTCTGTAAATTCTCCACTTAGCTAGACACTACAGATTTAGTAGTTATGTGTCGATAAGCAAGGTAAAGGATGAACGGGGATATGGACCCCATAGAGCTCCCATAGAACATCTGCCTGCCTCCCCTGAATGTGTACCTTTGACCCATAGACCCAGTGAACCTGAGTCTAGTATTCTCTCCTGTGTTCCCCTGCAGCATGGCACATGCCACCTTTTAGATTCTCTTGGGGAATGGCTCTTTGGGAGAAAGAGAGTGAAGTTTAAAATGCTCTATGGATGGCTACAGTATTAACACTTGGCTCTACGACTTCTTCATAGATCCACGCTGTGGATCTGTCAGGGCTCTTGACAGACACGCAGAAAGCAACGTGGACCCAAGGGAAGACACACAAGCAGAGAAAGGGCTGTCCACAGGGCTTCAAGCTTGCACTTGCAGTGGACTATGTGGGTCAGGCTTGGTGCAGACTGGAGCCACAGGGCTGTGGAGGGCAGAGCAATAGGGAGCGAGAGCACCATTGTCACCATCTACATGGAGCTGTCTGTCTGTCCTGTGCAGGCTGAGGGCAGCCTTGCTTCTCAGCATCTGTCATAGATGGTGGACCTCACCTGAGGAGATCATCAGCAACCACATTCAACTGAAGGAAGAAATACTCTGGTTAAAAAAAAAAAATCAGAGTCTTTGTGGGGAAGAGAAATAATAAACACAACTGTTTACTGCAGACCCAAACCACAATGTTCTTGTGTAATCTGTTAGAAATCAATACAGAGCAAACAGTTTCCATGTTCATGTATACTCACCTAAAATGTACTTTTTTTTTTTGAGACAGTCTCCTGTGTAGCCCAGGCTAGCCTGGAACTTATGATTCTCCTGCCTCAGCCTTCTGAGATCTCAGATTATAGGTATGCACACTATACTTAACCCCCACCCCTCGCCCCTTTAAAGCTGAACTCTGTCGTACTGGAGCTTTTTAAAGACTCACGGCTTTGGCCTGAAGCCTCCAGTTGGGTTGCTCCAGGAGGCATCAGATTTCAACCTCACTATTTCCTCAGACTAGGACTTCTCTGATCACTGGGAAATAGGATCTCACAAGGCGTGTTTTCAGAAGTCTCTGAATTCACAAGAGACATCTTCTTTCAAAACAATTACTACCAGGAGGCAGTTAGTGCAAAGAAGCCCAAGGCACAGAAATGTTGCAAAAACTCATGGAAGGAAATGGGAAGTGGAGAGCGCATATGCAAATATGAAACCAGGAAGGGCCCTGAAAGACTGAGTAGAGCAAGGGCCAGCTGGCCATCTGCTCACTCAACAGCTCGCAGGGTGGAAAGTCTCCTCATGGAACCTGTTTGCTCACTCACTGAACATTCACTGAATTCCCACAGCATGGCAGATGCTATGTTAGGCTCCAGGGACAGACAAGCCTTGTCCTTGAGAGACTGCAGGCTTAGAGAGACAGTAGGACAAACATACTAAGCAGCAGTTAGTTGCTCACAACATTAACAAAAGCTTTGGGGTTGGAGCAGCCAGCAGCCAACTTTGCCTGTGGCACAAGGACTTCCTGAGGGAAGTGACATAAGAACCACAAGTGTTTCCTGTGCTCATGTTGGCAATACAGCTGATTCCAGATGGGAAGGGAATATTCTATAGTGAGATGGCTTGAGACTAAGGCTAACGGAGCTTTCTGCTATGGCATAGGGTAAAGAGTGGATCTGCCTTTGAATCCCAGCTGTTCCAGATGCAGGTTATGTGACCTGGTAAAAGTCTCATGATCCATTGCTATCTGACAGCAACAAAATGGCAGAGTCACATCTGCCCTGGAAGATCACTCTGAGCATTAGATGTCTTCACGTGGGACTTAGTAAGAGGTATCAGTCCTCAAGGTTGCTCAGTACAAATCTGCTAAATCAATGAATGGGAACATTTTCTGTATTTGGTAGTTAGTTTTCAATTATATGATGTCCGGTACAGGTATAGTATTTCTTAGAATGTAGGTTGTTTCCCTAAACTTCATGAACTTGGAACTTTATGAAAAAGGCATTTGTGTCATTCAATGCTTATTTAATAATACTCTGTGCTAAGAACTGTTCTGATACACAAAGTCCCTGACCTTATGGAACTTAAATTCAGCTCAGGAGTCAAATTACATGTATCACAATGTATGTCACAAACAATATGGAGAAAAAATAAAACAAGATGAGTGGCTAGAGGATGAAAAGGTATTGTCCTAGCTAGAGTGAGATCAGAAATCCTAGCATTTCCTGTGAAGATGACATTAAGAGCCTGAAGGAACATCACAGAGGCCACCCTGGCTGTGGTACCCAAGTAGAGAAAGAAGTAAGAGGTTAAGATGGAGAGGCAAGCAGAGACCAGCACACACAAGGGTCAGGTAACCAGGGAGAGATCTTTGTATGTGCTTTATGTGAAGAGAAGGCACTGGCTAGTACTGAGTCAGCACAAGCAAGATTCTGGAGCAGTGGTAGGATTTGGAAGGCAGAATGAAAAGGATTTCCCGATGCGTTGGACCTTAGTGGGGAAAGGGTAGATGAAGGGTGACTTCAGCATTTGGCAGAGCAGCTAAGCTTGGGGGGTGGGGGGGGGGGTGGGACAAGAGTATGGTTTGGGTGAGTTACTGTGGAGAGGCTCGCTGATCACAGTCTGCTGGAAGGTCAGCGTGCAGATGGCACCTACAGCAAGCATGGCCTAAGAACTTGGAGGCAGCTTCAGGTTATAGACAGAGAAGGAGAGCTCGGTACAAGCGATACACAGTGAGCACACAGACCTGGGGCTCTCTAGACCATACCCCCAGGCCCACCCAGTCCTCCATCACCCACTCTTCCCTTTCAGCAGTCCTGATGTCTTCAGACAAGGTGAGTTCCCCTGGATGAGAAAGTACTGCAGCGACAGTTCTTAGACAACGGTGAGAGCACAGCTGGGACAGGTAGGGAGCCAGTCCATGTTAAGGAAGGCTCCAGTCTCCCACCATCTTGTCTTGCCTTGTCCTTGGCTTCTGGCTTTCTTACGGGCCGAGCCCTGGGTTAGAGTGGCAGTCCCACTGAGATGAAAGCACAAGGCTTCCTGCCTCCAGCCTAGGGACCCCACGTGCTCTCCTCAGCTCTCCTCAGACGCACCGCCGCATCTGTCAGTAGGAACAAAGGCTGTCAAGAACTGCTCATTCTCCCATGTTTGCTTAAGAAGACTTGGTTCTTCAAGATTCGAGAATGGTCAGGGAGGAGAGGCAAAGGAGAGAACTGCTCCTCCCTAACAGAAGTAAAAATAGAACACTAAAAAGAACTAAATTATCCTGTCAGAGAAGATCTCCCCTTTTAAAGCTAAAGTGTATAGGATTTTATAAAATGTTTTATTATGCTGAGTTGGTGGTGCAGTGGGCCCTCACATATCTTCACTTTTCCAATGGCTATTTGCTCAATGCCAACCCAGGCTCCATTTCAATAATGTCACCACTAAATTATTTTAAAACAAATATGAGACTATTTGATTCTGCCTATATTTTTTCAATAGGTGTATTTAAAAATGCAGCACATTTAAAATATAGTAAATCGTTAAAAATAACCACGTACTCAGTTCTTTTTCTCATTGATAACATACTTGACAAGAAGTAACGTAAAGGAGGTAAGATTCATTGTGGCCGTTGCTTAAGTGACACAGTACATCGTGGCTGCAAAGGCACACGAATGTGACGTAGCCTGCATTGCATCTCAGCACATCAGGAAGCAGGCAGCAGACTGAGGTAGAAATGGGGTGGTCTCAAACCCATTAGGCCCAGTGTCCAGCAGCCTCCTTCCTCCAGCAAGGTATCTTTCCTGAAGGTACCACTCAAACAAAGCCACCAGCAGGGACCCAAGTGTTCCCGCACATGAGCCTACGGAGAACATTTCACAGTTAAGTCATGGAGACCACAATACTGTGGTCACTCTTAATAATCGTTATGAGCTATCCGGCTAGTGTTGAAGTAATCATTCTCCC
>JADRCD010230676.1:11864-24088 GCA_019843815.1 Montemys delectorum
ATGTTTCTTAAGCTGCCTTTAATGCATAGTTCTCATTTCCAACTCCCTTTCCTCCTTCAGAGGTTTTTGAAGATTCCAAGTCATGTCTGTGTTCTCACAGCCTGGGTTTTGCTGGTGCCATCCGCATGGCATATGCAGTTAAACACATATTTCACTGCTCTGCCCAACAGTAAGTTGGCAGCTGCGTAAGGGCTTGATCTAATGTAAGGGTGATTTTCTGGGGGGGGGGGGGCAGAATTACCTTATAATCTTGTCGTAAGCAGTGGAATCAATGACTCAATCCCAGAGGCGGGAGGGTTTATAGTTTTGTTTTAAATCCCCATTTGTTGAGCAAGCAGCAACAACAAAACCACAAAACTAAGGAAGTAAACCCAGTAGGGTTTTCAAACAAAACAAAACAGTAGGTGCTGTGGGTTTCTAGGGAGACCCAAGCAAATTCAGTTTGTATAGCATTGGGGAGGGAACCTTATGGTTCCTATAAGTTCACGTTTTTTTGTTGTGGTTTGTTTGTTTCCAGTTGTGAGGTTTTGGACTTCCTGGTCTTAGGAGCCTCTCTCTTCCCTCCAGGAGGGAATGTTGCAGTTCTGGGAAACAGCTGAACAGGAAGTGGGAAAGGTAAAGCTTACATGACTCATGGCTAACCAACCAGATTAGTCTCCACATTGGGAAGCCACAGGCCAGTAGTCAGAGGGCAAGGCTTGTTGACTTCAAGTCATCCGTGCTAGAGAGAGGACCGTAAGTGCTCTGCAGTTAGGAGGGCAGGCAGAGTGAGGAGCTGCATCCTAGTGGATGCTAATGCTTTAAATTAAAACAAGATAATTGTTGAAGAAGGCAAATTCTAGATGGGGGAAGCAAGGGCCTGTGGAAGGAGGGTGGACTCAGAGAGAGCAGAGTAAAAGAGGCAGAAGAATCTAGACTGAACACACAACTGGGCAGTGCCCAGCTGGCTCAACATTTCTTTTCTGGACAATGGATGCTTCCCTGATGGTAAGGTGGGGTTGAAGGTGGAAGGCCTATATGGGTGGAGTACAAACACGCTTGTGTTACTATGGAAATAACTCTGCAAGGCAGTGATCACTAGTTTAGGTGATGAAAACAAGGCTTTTTGCTAAGCTTCAATCCAAAGAGAATAAGTAAGAGGACAGACATGAACGCCTCCATCAGCTCGTTGATCTATGGCTAAGTGCCCTTCATCTAGTCTCCCTTCGCCTCCAGCCTCACATTGCAGATTATTTTGAAAACAAATTGTAGACATGACTTCATTTTTGTCTGTAAGAGCTGAGAGATGTCTTGGCTATATAGGGAGCTTTTCCCCTTTCTCTAGCTGATGAGAAGCTAGATGTCAGGCCTTGGAGAATTCTTCAGTGTTCCCTGAGACTCACTGTTCAAGTGCCCACCACTGTGCTCTTTCTGTCGCTTTACTCCAAACAGGATCCAAACAAGGTCAGCCATTGCACTGTGAGTCTTCACTCCAAGACACTTCCCTCTCCTTTGCTATATTGTTTCTTTCCTACTCTGAAGTGGAAACTTACCGGTTCTTTGGAAAGTCGGTTGGATGGTGTTTTGCGGGACACAGGTGTGAAAGGCTAAGGCAGACTCATGAAGGAGAAGGAGCATTTTCACTGAAGCAGACACAGGAGAGAGGATGTTCTGCTAAAGCAAACACATGAAAGGACAGCGATGAAGGATTCTTTGCTAACAACACACATGTATTGGTCTGCCTTTACAGTGCGTAGTTGAGTTCCATTTGTTGGGACTCCACTGACTCGGGCTGATTCGATGCACATGCTGAGGCAAGACCAGTACTGAGGCCAGGCACGTGGAGAACACGTGATATTTGGAGAGTATAAATAGGACACCACGGTGTGATGGAGACAGAACTGGCTTGCTGGTACAGCTAGCTGTGCAAGGCTTATGGGTCTCAAGCTCTTCACCTCCCTGAGAGAGGCACAGCCGAGAACTTCTCCTGGTGTTCTTGCTGGTCCCTCCTGCTGACTCCAGCAGAGACTGAGGTTTAGCTGTCTCTGCTAGGCCGTGCCACTGCTGTTGCTAACCCAACTCTACTGAACTGGACTGCTGGTGTATCTGTAAAGTGTTTGCGAGTGGATGGAGCTGCAGCTTGCTGCCGTTGACTTGTGAACTGAATAATTGCTGATATCCAGACAACACAGATAGGAGTTGCTCCAAAGAACCTTTCTAAACAGGCCTACTTCCCTTGTATCCTTTCTTTCCCACTACCTCTGGTGGGAGGTGGGCTACAAGGGAGATTAAAGCATTTAAGAACCATCATTAAAAGTAAGGTTTGAAAAAAATTAAAGTCACACTAGTCTTTCATGTCGAAGAATTTTCTGCATTTTTGGAATTATCCGCTTACACTTTTGTGGTGTTAAGATGCCTGGCTATTCCGTGTGTCTCTACAGACCAACTCTTATATCTTGAGATTTGATCAACTCAAAGTTAGTTTTATTTTTGTTCTCATCTCTCTTTTTTTTTCCAAATAAATCAACGTCATGGATGTATTTCAATTATTTTCCTCCAGGAAACTCAGTGTGTCTGGACCATCTCTTTGTCACTATTCAGCCTCAGGTGTGGCCAGCTTGATCTAGCCAATACAGCATCTCTATCGACCTGTCACCTTACGCTGCCATAACAGAGGCGGCCCACCTTTTGACATTGAGACATAATGTTGTGCTCTACAAATGTATTCATAGCTACTGAGCCACAGGTTGGGCATGTCAGCTGGCACAGACATTTTAGGAGGCGCTTCATTGATAGTTTTAAGAAGGACTTATGACACCCAGTGGAATTTTTTTTTATTCAAACAATTGCTTATTGTTATCATTATTTTACTTAGTCACTTTACATCCCATTCACTGCCCCCTCCCAGTCACTCCTTCCCACAATTCTTCCCCATCTCTCTTCTCTTCTCTGAGTGGGTGGGGCCCCTTGGGTATCCCCATACTTCCAGTGGAATTCTTTAAGTAAAAATAATTTCGCAGCCTCAACTATTTGATTTTTTTTGTTTCTTTCCTTTTTTCTTTTCTTTTCTTTTTCTTTTTGGAGGGCAGTGGAAGACGACAAGGCTTTACTATGTAGTTCTGGATGGCCTGGAACTCTCCATATAGACCAAGCTGGCCTGTGAGCTGCTATACCCAATTTAATTTAGAAATTAAAAACTAAATCTTTCTTAATTTCTTTCTAAAAACATGCATTTTATTTTGATAGTTGTATGTTGATATTGTCTATGTGTCTTGACACTGACATCATCAATGTCCCTTATAAATTCCCCTTTGGTCATAAGCTACCAAAGTCACTCTTGGTGACCTTCTTACCTCACTGTGTTGTGAATCACAGTGTTTGAATTAACGGTTACATGGCTATTTCAGGCACAGCACCTCTGTATTCTTAATGTGTGGAAGTCAAGTGTTTGCACTCGATTTAATGAGATGTTTGAAAATTGATAACAAGTTTCAAACCCTAAGGAGATATAAGAAAACAAGGACTGACTGTAACCTCACAAGACACCGTACAGCAAGAGTTTATAATTTGGAATAATTTCTCCCTAAACAAGTTAAACAATCAACTTAATACTTATATATTCTGATATTACATGTTTAATTATATGTAATATACATATACTATATGATATTTTGATTTTACAGATTTTACTTATATGTTAAAATATATATTTACAAATAAAATTGCTCAGCTGGGAGTGATGGTACATGCCTTTAATCCCAGCATTCATAAATCAGAAGCAGGTGAATTTGAGTTCCAGGCCAGCCTGGTCTACAGAATGAGTACCAGGACATCCAGGGCTACACAGAGAAACCCTATCTAGAAAAACCAACCAACCAACCAAATAACTAAACAAAATAAATAAAACAACAAAACCAACTCTGTGTACAAATTATATGTGCTAAACTTACAATTTCTGTATCTGTCTAGAAAGTTCTAAAAAGCTTGCCATTGAATTCAGACTTGTAATCCAGACAGAAATCTGAGTTTGGTTCCTGCATGACCAGAGTGAATCAGGCCATTTATTCTTGGCCTTTGTCTTAGTTGCCTTTCTATTGCTCTGATAAAATACCCTGACCAAGGCAGTTTATAGAAGAAAGCATTCAATCTGGTGTATGGGTTCAGAGGGTTAGAGTCTGTGAAGGGAGAGCAAAGGAACACCTGAGAGCACACAGCTTGATCCACAACTGTGAGGCAGAAAGAAAGCACTGGGAATGGCAAGAGCCTTTTAAACCTCAAGGCTGTCCCCTGGTTACACACTTCCTCTAACGAAGCCATATCCCCTAATCCTACCCAAACAATTCTACTAACTGGAGACCCAAGTACTCAAATATACAAGGTCTATGTGGGTCAGTCACTAGATTAGCTTCCCTGATGGCTGGGATTGCAGTTGTGTGTCACTGACTCAAGATTTTCTTAATCTAGCAACATAATTCAATATATGAAAGAGAAGTATTTCTAAATAGCTGCCCTCTAATGCTCCCCCAAAGGCCAGTATCTCTCTACATGACCAGCATCTATGGCTTCTAGTCATGCATACACCCACCAGGCAGTGGTGGGTCCGAGTAGGCACAGACCTAGGTGGAGACAGTTGATGACCACAGCCTCTGTGCTAGAGAAGGTGATGTGGGTAGGTAACATTTTGATTTCTTTCATTCTCCTCCTTTTGCAAGCCCTGAGCCCCCACCCCCCAACCTCCCAGTCACAGCTGAGGATGCACAAGGGGACTCTTGTCTGCAAATTGGGCTGACTCTGCACTGCCCTCTGCTGGTTCTCTCCTCAAAGTGTCCTGTGTGTACTATTTTAGGCTTCCCTCCTGACCCAGGTCCTCAGTGTGGTCTGCCCACCACCAGATCATTGACCCATGATCTCTGTCCTAGACCCCTCCCACAATTCCCATGCAGCTCTCCTCCAATGCTTTATCTCCTACTGGCTCTCTCTGACATTCCTAGATATACTGTATGTTTGTCTTGATCCGTGATTGCACTACTCATGGACCATAGTCTTAGTGGGTCCTACCCTATCTTTTAAAACCACTTTCTCTTGTATTAATCTCCACTTTTGTGGCTGTTCTTTTGCTACTTTGTGGGTTCTTCTCTTTTCCGCCCTTCTCTACTCTTATTCCACCCTTTCAACCGCCTAACACTAGGTAGGAGAAAAAGAAGGATAGAGAGGCAAGGGATGGGGTCGACATTATCAGACTACTTCCTGCTGATTAGGGACGTCGCTTGGGGCAAGTTTGATCTTCAGTGTCAGGATATCTAATTTCTTCTTCTTTTTTTTCTTCTTTGCACACAACCTCTTAACAAACTGAGACCAACAGCCACCAACCAACCACTTGCCTCTTGGGTACCTCTGAAGAGTCCCCAGAATTCCAAACATCATTCACTCGCAGAAACATTCTGCTGTTGGTAAAATCACACACCTGCTAGAGCATGAGGCAAATCATAGTCAATGGGCAATCTGAAGCAGCCCCATATCTCACACCTGGGATTAAAACAAAAACACATCCCCATAATATTCCTGTTTTTTTTTTTTTTAAAGAAACCAAAATTCTCACTATGCCCTTTATCTACTACTGTCTCTCCCTCCCCCACTATTAAGAGTTTCCAAACAAGGTTCTCTATTCCAGGGAGAGGGCATCTCAGAATTTCTCTCTGCTTCAGAGCTTCCTACAGTCTAACATCTATCTTGTTCTCTTGACGCTGCTGCAAGGTCACCAGTGAAGGGCCTGTCACCCTTTCATGCTGAGAACTGTCCTTAGGGCCAGAGACTTGCTTTCTGATTTTTCTCCTCTCTCTTACCTTGTAACTCACTCTCCTCCGACAGCACTGTCCTCAGGATTCCAGCCTCAACTCTATTTCCTATTCCAGTAGCCCCATGAATCCCACTAACTCATCAATGTGTGTGTTCTAAGGACCCAAAGATCTAAACCCCGGAGCCAGCATTCTGCAGCTAAAGGTCTGACTGCGGTCTCAGACAACACAGTCCTCTTCTTCAGCTTGCTTTTGTATGACCTGCCAGGCACACCAGTCACCCAGGAGCTGCCTCTGTGGTTCTTGGGTGCATCTTTCCCCTCTAGTCCCTTAAGTCAAGTGATTCCAGGTCTCATCGTCTCCTTCCTTGAAAATTGCCATGACATCTCTCTCTCTCTGTGCTACCATGTTCAATCCATTATCTGCATGCTCTTTGAATTATCACAAGCAGATGTTTGTAGAGTACATCTTAGTATGGATTTTGCCCAAAGCAAGACATGTTGATTAGCCTTTTATCATTGTGACAAAATACCTGGAGTAAGCCATTTAAGAAGAAAGAAGATTTATTGGTTCATTTGGGCCCATGGTTTCTGAGGTTCAGTCCACATTCACTAGGCTCCATTGCTTCTGAGCCCACACATGGTGCAGCGGAATACCATGGCAAGGAGCAAGCATATGGTAGAGGAAAAAGCTGCTTACCAGAAACCAGCAAGAGGGAAGTGCTAAGAGATATGATATTCCACCGAAAGACACACACTAGGTCACCCTGTCCCTCCAACTAAGCCCCACCCCTTTTTTTTCTACTGCCTGCCAATGAACCTATCGACGGCCAATTCAACTTGTGAAATCAGAGCCTTGTGATACACCTCCCCAAAGCTAGACCTGTGCACACTGCCTCCTTGAGGATCACTGGGGGAAGTTCAAATCCAAAGTACAGCAGACTCTAGGATGAGGGTTTGGGTGTAAATGATTTATTTGGGGGTGATGCCAGGAAACACATATGTGAGTAGGGAAGTAAGGGAAGGGATGTTCTTCAGGAAGGAAGTAGAGTCCTGATGGGAACCTTTTGTAGTTTCTGTGGAATGCTCTTTGCTTCAGGTTTGCACCAGTGAGGTACTGATTTCATTTCTGTCCTAATTCTCTCAGGCTCTGGGACGGGAGGGGTTAATTCTACAGAGATTCATTCCCCTTCTGACAAACTTGGATACTTGTTTAAGTAAACATCTTTAAGCAGTGGAGGCCAAGCCAAGCTCAACAGATGAGGCCCCAGGAATGGTGAAGTGGACAAAGGATGATATTCTCCTCTTTAACCTCACACTCAGTAAACTTCAGAGACACATCAGCCCACAGCTTACTTTCCTAGCCTCCCCTGTTTTCTAACATGTATTCCCAAAGGCATGTACCCTTATATATTTACAGCTGTGTGTCCTAGCACTGATCTTCTCTCTTAGGCCAGCTGATAACACTGACTATGCTGGCTAGTTTTATGCCAACTTGTTTTATGCCAACTTGATAAAAACTAGTCATCAGGACTGGAGAGATGGCTCAGCGGTTAAGAGCACTGACTGCTGCTCTTCCAGAGGTCCTGAGTTCAATTCCCAGCAACCACATGGTGGCTCACAACCATCTGCAGTATGATCTGACTCCCTCTCCTGGTGTGTCTGAAGACAGCTACAATGTACTCATATAAATTAAATAAATAAATCTTAATTAAAAAAAAAACAACTAGTCATCAGAGAGGAGGAAGTCTAAATTGAGTAATGCTTCCATAAGATCCAGCTGTAGGCAAGCCTTTGGGGCATTTTCTTAATTAGTGATTGATGTGGGAATTCCCAGTCCATTTTGGGTGGGGCCACCCCCTGATGGCAGACTGAGCAAGTCATGGGGAGCAAGCCATTGAGCAGCACCCCTCCATAGCCTCTACATCAGCTTCTGCTTCCAGGTTCTGGCCCCATGTGAGTACCTGTCCTGACTTTCTTCAATGATGATTTGGAAGTGTGAGCCAAATAAACCCCTTCTTTCCCAAGTTGCTTCAGTCCTGGTGTTTCATCACAGCAATGATAACTGTAGTGGCTATTCCTGGTTGTCAACTTGACTACATCTGAAATGAATTACAATCCAGAATTAGAAGGCTCACCTGTGGCCTTAATCTGGAGGCTGAGAGATACAAGTTTCTGACCTAAATCTTGGCATAGAGACCTTGAGGAATAGTGGCTACGAATCCCATAGGATTAACATAGAAAGCTCTGAGTTCAAGGTCATCCGGGGTTAAAGGTGTGGTGGCACACACCTTTAACCTGGGCCACACTTTTTGCTGGAGACGTATATAAGGACATTGAAAGAAGGAAAGCTCTCTCTGCTTCGCCTGCTTGCCTTGTGAGACTGAGCAATTGCTGGATCCTTGGACTTCCATTCACAGCTGCTGCCGTGACTGTTGTTGGGAGTTGATTGTTGGGAGTTGGACTACAAACTGTAAGTCATCAATAAATCCCTTTACTACATAGAGACTAAGTTCTGTGACTCTAAAAGAACCCTAACTAAGACAATAACCCTAAATAGGACACTAGCTACATGTTTTAGGTGCTTGATACAGAAAATGCCATTCAATATGATGTGATTTTTATAATAGCATATGAGTTGACTAAAATTATCATCTCTATCCTATAGGTAAGGACATGGAGGCTCTATGAGGTGAGAAAGGGGTTCAAAGCTAGCTAGTGGTGAAGCCATGTCTTGACGCTCAGGTCTGGCTCCATGGCCAATGATGCCCACTAAGATTTAGCACCTCTGATAATTAATACTTCTCCTGCCCCAGCAGTAGCCTGTCCCCCTGCTTCTGAATGGAGGAGGCTTCAACCACCTCTGTTCTACACAGATGGCATTCCTTTTTATACCCCTTATACACCAGCCTTCTAGAGCGGGTGTACCTGACAACATATCCACTCATTTCATGTGACTTCTCCTTCAAACTGTGAGCCCTTCTTTCCCTCACCTTCACTGCCTGGACCATTGCCTAATTTGGAGCAAAGCCTCCCTTAACATCTACAATTAGAATTCAGTCGAATGAATATAAAATTCTAACTTTGTTTTCATACAATACACATAAACAGTGAAGGATCACTTCTTAAATAAGGCAGGATACAGTTGAGATATTTCTGGGGATATTGGACCAGGTGGGAAAGAAACAGGAGACTGTGCTAAGCACCACAGGAAATGAGAACATTGAAGAAATCCTTGTTGTCTGGAAAAACACAGGACCATGTCAGTCCTTCATTTAGAGCTGTCTGCAGAAAACAAAGATTAATTCATTCAGATAGGAAAATAGCTTTCCAGGAACTGCTGGAGATAGAGGGATATCTAAGAGTCATCAAGCATACATTGTGCCAAACAGCATACCAGGATTTTCTCTTCTGTTATCTCATTTAATCCCCACAAAACCCTTGTAATTAGTCAACCTTATGCTTCCCAGCCTACAGTTGAAAATGCTGATACCATGAGACTAAAGGCACAGGACTAAGAGGTGATGAACTGCAGATAGTTTGCCCTGACTCCAGGGTCCAAGTGTGCTGTTTGTTACTGTTGGCAGGACACCCATAGGTATACCAAGATATCATCTGGGGTGTTTCACCGGCATTTCAGAAGTGAGTTGAATTTTACCATGTTCAATTTTACTTTTCATTGACCATGAAGAGGGGGCAGTGTGTAAATACAGCACATTTTTTTATGCCACCATTTGGTTTCTGCCCCAAGTCCTTCATGCTTCTGTGCATGACAGTGCTGCTGTAAAGCTATCTTTCTAGTTTGTTCCATATGATGACCCTGTAGAAATCATCACCTACAGCTGAGTGGTTGACCAGTTGTCTCTTCCTGCTGTTATTCATGTCAAGCTTGGGGACTTGACCCTGATGAAAGTTGGTGTTGCTTAAACTATCCTGTCTGCTTGTCCTGTGAAAAGAACTGTTTTTATTCAAATTGGTGAAAGAGAGATGTGATCTATCAACCCATTGATTTCATGTAAGCAATGGGGTAGGAAAAGTCTTCCTGAATCTTCCAGAGTCGCTGTCCACTTGGGAAGTGGTTCTTCAGAGACCAGAGGGTATGCATGAGCTGTGAGGTACAGCTGGGAACCTACACAGATGGGCTCATTTTTCTTGATCTCAGCCCTTTGCTACCTGTGATCTGTATGCCTTCTCCTATCTCTCAGTATTTTCATACGTTTATTTGTCCATTGGCAGGCTCCCTCCCTGAACAGGGTGTGCCAAACTGTGGAGTGGGATCAGGGACTAATCCACTGTGCTTCCCTCCATCCCCAGGCTTGTGGTCTAGTGAGGGGGAGAAAAGCACCAATGTGCCAGCATCATACCAATGTGCCAGCATCAGGGTGAGTGTTGGCAAAGTGCTGTGGAGCAGCATGCCATTCCCGGCCTCATTTCTGGGACAGAATACCTGACAGAAACAGGGGAGGAAGACCCATTTGGGCTCGCAGTTTTAGAACACACAGTCCATTGCGGTGAGAAGTCAGAGCAGAGCACGTCAGGCAGATGAAGTGCACGCTAATGTCCCTTATACAGCACTTGAATCTTGAAGCAGGGGCCAGACACCCCCTCTAGTGACCTACATCTACCGGTGATGCCACTTAAAGGTTCTACGGTCCCCTAAATCAGTACCATTAGCTGGGGACATTAGTAAACACAAGCATGGGGTGAGGGTGGGAGGTTTTTTGCATTCAGACCAGAACAGGCACATATGCCAAGGGAGCTGGCATGTGATCTGGGCTGTAGAGCACTGGTGGGATTTTCCCAAAGAGCTGCCCTGCATAATATTCTATGGCACAATTGTATCGTGTTTTATTCCCTGAGTCCCCTCTTAAGGAACACTGAGGTTTTCAATCTTTCAGAAGTTCTGAATTAAATAGCAGCAGTGGGGCTGTTTTAGGTAGAGCATCTGTGGGGGGGGGGAGGGGGCACAGCGCTGTAGGGATCTGGCTGAGGCTTCTTCAAACAGACTCAGAGTTCAAAGTCATAAATCCTCCCTGGCAAGGAGAAGTGTCCGTGTAACTTCTGTATATTTTGTACCATAAATTTAAAAACTTTTATTTTTATTTTCCTAAGGCTTTCAGTCACCTTGAGTATCTGGTTAAAACCTTTCTTTGTCTTGAACTGTATATATATGGAGATTAATGCTGTCGAGGTGGCAGAAAAGCTGGTCTTGTAGAAATGTTTGTCAACTAAATGCCTGGGAAGAGCTGTGTAATAAAATCCTGGTTCTGCCGCTCCTGACAGTGGGCTGACAGTGCCAGGGTATTTTTTTCCCCCTACTTCTCTTCTTGAGGCTAATACTTACAAAGCCAGCAAGGATTTTTATATGACACTCAGAAATATCAATATAAAAGCCTTTAAGCTCCAGAAAGAAAATTCTCGTCTTTATTTTTCCCACTGATGTTAAGACAGTCCTAAAGGTGGTCAGGGCTGGGCAGTTTTGGCAAAGGCTGTCACTGTGTCTGGCATACATAAGTAGGTGATAGAGAAATCAAAGTACAGCCACCTGGTCATTCTTTTCTCTGTGTTGGTAACGGAACCCATTGCCCTGTGCATGCAACTCGAGCAACATACCACTGAGCTACATCCCAACCCCTCATGTAGTTTAAAATATGCCCCAAGTAGAGAATGATGATCACCAGGCTGGGCGCAGCTAATCAAACCAAAGCCTCCATCCTGGTACCAAAGAATTATCAGCGCTTTAGTCTAACTGTGAGAGAGTCCTGCCCTGTGTGCTATGGTTCTCCCATACCACCATTACATTGGGATCTGAAAGACCCTGCAATCAGACAACATAAAGTGATAGGAGAAAAAGATGAAGGGAAATAAGGCACTTAGAAACCATGCCTGAGGTTGAAACTGCAGAGCAGCCTCTCTCTTCTAGAAGATGACGGTAATGCTGTTTGTTTGCTTGTTTGTTGTTTTGGTCTTTTTTTCTCTGTTTTTGGATTTTTTGAGACAGGGTTTCTCTGTGTAGCTTTGGCTGTCCTGGAACTCACTCTGTAGAGCAGGCTGGCCTTAAACTCAGAAATCTGCCTGCCTCTGCCTCCCAAGTGCTGGGATTAAAGGCATGCACCACCACACTTGACCCTTATAAATGCTTGTTTTGAGAATTGTTAGGGATTGAACCTGGAGCCTCATGCATGGGAACATGCGCTCTACCCCTAAGCTGCATCCTCTTTGTGAATGGTAAGTGTGGGAGGGGGGGAGAGGAGGGGAGGGATAAAGGGAGGGGAGGGAGAGAGAGAGAGGATATATACATACACACAAAGAAAGAGAGAGGGGGAGGGAGAGAGGGAGGGGAGGGAGAGAGAGGATACACACACACACACACACACACACACACACACACACACAGAGAGAGAGAGAGAGAGAGAGAGAGAGAGAGAGAGAGAGAGAGAGAGAGAGAGAG
>JADRCD010230677.1:0-10858 GCA_019843815.1 Montemys delectorum
ATATATATATGTGTGTGTATATATATATTCATGCTACTTATGTAATGATTGCATAGTCCTTATCTAAATAAAAATAAATCTATCTTAAAATATCATGGGCCCCCTTTCTGTTCTCATCTTATTTGCCCTCACAGCAGTGTTTTGACAATTTCATTCTATCTTAGTTTCAAGGACACCATATTCTCTTGGTATTCCTCCACCTTCTTAGCATATGGTTCACAACTCTCTTTGAGAACTCATTTTCTTTATCTATCTCCTTAAATCTTCCACTCCACACTCCATCATTGTCCATCTCTGATACATGATCTTCAGGTAGTCACTGGCTTATCTCCTTCCTGTTCATAGATTACCTGATGTTGAAATTTCCCAAAGGTCTGTCACTATGCTCAGGACTCCTGTTTTGGCTCTAGCCTCATATTTCAACCATTGGCTACATTTCCAAGTGCTTAGAATGATTTCATTTCCCACAAAGTTGTTTCCAAGTCTTAGGATTACACATCACCGGTTATATTTACTTTTTAAATGAAAATCAGAAAAAAATGTAGCCGTTGTCTGTCTTTGATTTCTTTTTCTCACATCCTACAGCAAAAGCCAGTCATCTATAACAAGCTCTATGTCCACCTATATCTATCACAATCCTAACTCTCCAACCCCTCTTCTCATGCATTAATGAAAGGTTTCATCATTTCTTCTTTATTGAAACCATTCCTTGGTTGTTGGTATCACGTTATTCTTATCCATTCTGCCTCCGTAAATTACAAATTATAATATGTTGTTGCGTTAATTAAAAAGCCTTGTAACCCCTATTGCCTAAATATGGAGTTGATATTTTAGCTGTCCCCCAGAAGAGACTCTACAGCCAATTCTCATTTACCTTACATCTTCAGTCTTTCTAAAGTCCAGACTTGTTAGTGGCTCTGCCAACATCTCCTGATCTTCCCTGCCTCTGAGCCATTTTCCATCAGGCTTGCATAAAAAATGTAAAAAATATACTCCTGTTCTTTTCCACTTGGTTTATTTTTTCTTTTCCTTCAAGCCATTGAGTCTGCTCATTTCAGGGCCTGTCCAATATTTTCTTTGCTTACAGAAAACATCATGCTTATCTGGGGGGCGGTATAAATCATGGCCTATTTTAGTTGTTCATTCTGTTGACTTTTTCCATACCTGAATCCCAAGATCAATATCCACAATTCTATGTACTTAATTTGTTTGTGATTTGCAGAAAAAAATGATTGGCAGAAAAGTATACTCCAAGATTAGACATTAAGGGGTGGGGGTCAAAATACAATCACTTGAACAGACTTACCCACAATGGATTATAGGGAAATTCTTCTAAAATAACATAAGGCACAGAGATTCATCTGAGAGTATTTGATTAAACACTAACCCTGTCAATTAATGGAGCTCAAATTTAAAAAAGCAATTCCTGGGGCGGGGGGTGGGGGGAGTGGAGAACAAATCTTAAAACTTTACAGAGAGCCATGCCTAGTGAAAAACATGACATTTTCTTAGTCATTTTGCTATAGAAACATCATGCTGTAAGGCAGTTAACAATGCATACAGAGGTAGAAAAATTGGATTTTAGTTACATCTCTATCCATCACCCATGTGATTGTATGAGCAAATCACTTAGCTTTTTGAATCACAAGATAGAAAAATTAAGACCATAGAAACCCAGTTCCTTCTCTGAGTTTGTATTGTACTAAAATACAAAAATGCAGTACTTCAATGAAATTGCTTTTTCATTAATTATTTTCAATAGTTATAATAAAATCCAGATGGTATGTACACAAGGATGGAATGCACACTCTATCACTACCTGGGGCTAATTTGAGAGGTTCCTAATGATTTACCAAAAAATGTTTGCTAACTTTACTTGCCTCTCACACACTAATGTTTATAATTTTAACTGACATAAAGACAACATATTTCTTTAATAATAGGGAGACATATCCTGTAATCAATGGATTCAATGTTGGTCCATGTTCTATTTTCCTCTCAGTATAAAAATTTGAATTAACAGGGCTGGAAAGCTGGCTCTTAGGGATTAAAAGCACTCTGATTTGAAAGAAGACCAGGGTTCCATTTTCAGTTCCATTATGGCACATGACAATTTTTGTAACCCTAGTTCCAGGTGATGCAACAAGCATGAACATGGTACCTATACATGTATGTAAGCAGAACATTCATATGCACAGTCATAAATCTCTTGTAAATGTGTACATTAATGAAAGAGTTCCTTACATGGTCAAGAAAAAGAAAGAAATAAGTCACCTCTAATAACGTTTGCAATAGAGTTTTAATCCAAGTGACATACGCTATATATCACTAACATTATCCTCCACTTCATCTTCATGCCTGGTCAATGCCCTTTCTTCTCTGTAAAACCAGAATCCCACCATAATTTATTCAAACCTTGGTCACTCTATGGCCTATTTTTAAAGCTGAATCTGCGTCACTCCAGTTCAAATCAGATTGAAATTATTATTCTGTGATTAAATAGGTAGACTTTTTACCCTTTTTTATCTCTTAATTAAGATTTGAAATGTTACCCAATGATATCTGAGTTAGAGTATGCTAGGTAGTTTGAAGGATTATATTATTGAAGAATATGTTATATATTATTCTCCTCTTGTGTGACTGTTACTATGTATGACAATATTAAATGTATATATGGCAAAGAGGAGGTCATGACCATAGCCAAAGATAATAGAGTCTCCCAAGACATCATAGATTTGATTAGCAGTTACTGAGCCACAACATGCCTTTAGTAACAATAGATATTATGTCTTGATATTTGTGGTTGAATCCCACTAAGTACTAGCATGGTAACACTTATTTGTCAAACTGCATTCTTTGGGCTAAATCATTGGCTTTTGTAACAATGGAAGGAATTGGCTGGATGTTGTCTACAAACACTCTTATGGTAATAAGAGTGTTGAGTAGTTGTGACAAACCATAGCTTCCTCCAAAGCTGATGATGCTCTCTGGCTCTTTACAGACAGTGTATATCCTTCTCCAATCTATACCAGCAAATATCCACTAGGGGTAGAGTCACTCACAGTATTTCTCATAGTGTACATTTTGTATGAACCAGTCATCATGAATTCCTACAAGGCCAAGGTTAATCAAAATCACAGTATCACAGGACAAAACCACCCATGCCCTCAACCCCAATAGTGATACCTTTGAGAAATAATACCATACTCAATACATAACTGCATGGCATATCTGAGACATGTAAACTTCTTCAGTGTACATAGCACAGTGGCATTCAGTGAACTCTGAACTATTGCCATCACACCTCTCTGTATATGGTTCTGAGATGTCATAAGGATAGCAAAACTGAATCCTGATGTGGGAGAGCTACATAAAGAAGGAAGCTGCTGTATACAGGACATGCACTGTGGACCGACAGGTCAGTATATGTGAAATATAATCCCAAGCAAACTCATTATTGTTACAGATTAGCTAGCTCTAGGAAAGACAGTCTGTTCAAGTTTGCAAAGTCTCTGAAATATTAAAGCAAAACAAAATACAGACAATCCAAAGCATAGCACGTGATTAAAGCAAACTTCCATTTTCAGTATCTCATGCTAGTATTTTCCCTTAGTACCAGGAGACTATTACATTCAGATCAGGGATTCCTTCAGCACCTGCCTCCTATTTTTCCTCACGCCATCTTCTGACTTATCCATAGTGGTCTCCATAAACATTCCTTATAAGTATTCCCTTACCCACATTACCCTCCTTAATAACACCAATAAGAACTCATTGGATCACCATGCTAAATATTGTCTGTCGTGAATGCTCTTTCTGGGTTAAGTAGAAGTATGTGTTTGTGTATGTGTATGTGTGTGTATATATGTGTGTGTGTATATGTGTGTGTGTGTGTGTGTGTGTGTGTGTGTGTGTGTGTGTGTGAGAGAGAGAGAGAGAGAGAGAGAGAGAGAGAGAGAGAGAGAGAAAAAATAGGGGGAGGGGGAGGGAGAGAGAGTTATTTATAGTATCTCCCCAGGGAGGTGCTGTCACACAATAACCAATACCACCTCCAGAAAGCAGTGCTGCCAGAAGTTCAAGTGCTCAGAAATTAAAGCAAAAAATTCATCAAATCCAATTTAAGTCCTTCTAAGAATAAAGAAAAAATTATATAGGACCAAGTTCAAAATATCTGGAAGAAAAGGAAGTCTTTGTAAGAGCATCCAGACAGGTGTGGGAAGCAGGAGTTTCTCATTCTTTCTCACAAACAGATGTTTCCAGTATGAGATGGCACTGTGCTATTTAAGTTAACTTTACATTTTTATGAAATACTTTATTTTCATATCAAAAAAACTACTCAGAAATTTATCTTCTAGATAAAGTCCATGCAAAAGACAGAATTTTCATGACATTTGGAAAAGAGCCAGAAACTCAATGTGGCTGATGTATAGAAAAAGACAAGAGAGGATGGAACTGGAGGCCTGGGAAGGTCAGGTTTCAGAGGAGGTCACACAAAGTGTATGTAAGAGTCTGGACTTTGTTCTCGGTGAACGGTGAGAAAAAGCATGGGTCTCTTCCCCAGCAGGCGAGATGACTGGACACCTTATGTTGCTTTCGTTGTTCCATTCACAGGGAGTAAAGCTAGTCAGTTATATTCATGAAAGAGAGTTCTTGAAAGCACATGACTGTGAAGACTAGAAAAA
Source organism: Montemys delectorum (assembly GCA_019843815.1). Classification (NCBI taxonomy): domain Eukaryota; kingdom Metazoa; phylum Chordata; class Mammalia; order Rodentia; family Muridae; genus Montemys; species Montemys delectorum. The sequence continues at coordinate 4,683 of JADRCD010230677.1, forward strand.
ATATGAGGAAAGCACAAAGCTCTGGGCTAGGTGACAGGAATAAGATCCATGGAAAAAACCTACTGGAATGGGAAAAGAACGTTAATAAGGAACCTTCTAAAGTGAGGAGAAAAATAAGAATCGGGAAAGAGCTTAACCATCACCTGAAGCATCTCCATGGAGGAAATGAGAGAAAAGATACCCACTTTTACAAGACCATTAATCATGGGAATATAGTTCAGTGGTACCAAGGCTTTTCAGCTTGAGCAAGGCTCTGGGTTTCATCTTAAACAATGGGAAGAAACGGAAAAGAAATAAATGGAATTGTTACTTATTCCTTTAAAAATCACAGATATTTACATTTTCATTATATTTTTGTGAATAATATATTTGTTTATAATTGTTAACTGTGTATTAAAGCAATGTCACAAATTTTAAAATAATTTGTTAGTATTTGTCAGTAAAATAGGACAAAAAAAAACCAAATCAAAATACAATGAATTTTCCATTGGACTTTCTTGTGAATTTTAAATCATAAGTGTTCTGTGTCAAAATAGCTTATGGAAAGGTAAAATAGAAATGTACCCTATTGTCAAGGAATTCATCTTTATCTTTATCTATTATAGGACCTCTGAGATTTATCACAGGGTCAGCATAATAATGTTGATATTAAAATATATTTCTTATACTTTTACATGTAAAGAGCCTTAGACAAGAAATGTTAACACTTTTGCAGTATGTGACCAGTAAAAATTCCCACAATCAAGCATAGATGAAAAGCTTAAATGGAAGGTAGGTGAAAAATTTCTAAGGTATTAGAAGCACCAAAGATTAACTATCAAAATACAGTAGAACAGAATTTCAACTCAATACTGACAGGAGAACATAGGACTCAAGAGTAAGGTGCCAGGACTTATGAAGATAAGAAGAACAGATGTTTATGAAGACAGACTACCTTGTGCTGTCTTCTGTTAGGATATAACCTAACCTAACCAGAGCCAGAGCCACAAGCCAGCATTTCATGGTTCAACCCGATTTGTCACACATGGTGGGAAATGTATTTACATCGAGAATCATCTCACAAGCACGCCTGAAGCAGTGCTGAGAATGAGCGGAGCTGCCTTACGAGGGCTGGCGAGAATGAGTGGAGCTGCCTTACGAGGGCCGGCGAGAATGAGCGGAGCTGCCTTACGAGGGCCGGCGCTTCCACAGTTCTTTGCAAGCAGCTCCGGAAGCTTCTTTCCTCCTTATTTTCATAGCTTGTTTTTACAGTTTAAAAAACATGGGTTTGTACAGTTGGATGAAACTGAGTTCTCTGACACAATACTTTCTTCAATGGCAAACCTCATATTGCATCTTTTGATACAGAGTTGTTTGGGCAATAATGTTAGAAGAAATGAGGTTCCTGTCTGGGGGAGAGTTACTCTCTCTACACTGATTTTGTACCCAAGCCCAGTACTTATTCTGTTCGAACTGAAGACATGCAGTCACTTCCAATGGCTAATGGCCATTTCAACTTCTGGGACCAATAAATAAATGCTTCTGGGATGTATGTCCCCTGGGACAAATAAATAAATAAATACATACATACCTTCATACATAAATACATACATACATACATGTATGCATGCTTCTATTCTGGGACATTTATCTTTCCACAAGTCACATTCAGCTGCTAAAACAGGAGGGAAATCCCAGTGCCCCTCATAAAATACACACATACAATCTTGGATTTGTTTGTTTGTTTGTTTGATTTTGGTTTCTTTTTTTCCCATTTAGGTTGAACTAGAAAGAGAAAGAGCATAGATTTCGTTGGTGGAGTCCAGAAATCTTCACAAGCCTGACCACGTGATAAAGGATGCTTCCATAGCTAAGTAGCCCAGCTGTCAGCTGTCTAGAATGGGACTTGGCTACTCTGACTATTCACCCAAAGAGAAAACAAGCAGCATACTTAGTACAGGTGAATTTTGTCATCTTGGCTGAAGGTCAGGAGGCAACACCACCGTACATGGAACCCGAACACACTTTGTCTTTCTGAAGACTCAGCAAGAAGAGTCAGGCAGTTGGTCTCTGATCTCTTCAATGCTACTCCAGGTTTGTTCCAAGTGTACATATGTTTAAAATAATGTGTGGGAATCTCCATCCTAGAACCTTCTCCATGCCTCAGATATCAACCACTAGAAGGATACCCATTTCCAAACTTGGATCTCTACCCAGAGCTCACAGCTGTACATCTAAATAACTGGAACAACTGAATCTTTTTCAGAACCTTTTTTTCTAATTTTGATTTACCAAGCTTCACAGAGCAATTTCACAGCCAACTAAGGACCAATGCACATATATCACCAGTTACACAGACATTAGTACAGATGTGGAGTCATATGACATAAAACTAGTAAGAATCATAAGGTTTGAGCTGGAGAAATGTCTCAAGGGTAAGGGCCCTTGTCTCTAAGCCTGACTACCTGGGTTTCATCTGCAAGATATAAGCAGTGGAAGGAGAGAACTGACTATTTCAATTGACAGATTTCCACGTAAGTATCACGCCATTCACTCCTACACATACACATACTCCAATAAAATAAATAAATGAACAAACACATCAGTCTTTACTGTGTTCTCTCTTTCTTCTAGACTTATTTTTTAGTTGTTTTAGAGCCTCTGTGAAACATCTAGTGGATATAGGGGTCCATAATATACTGTCAACGCGGCATATATAATACCCCAATGATCATATACTATTCTTCAGTGTAACAGTATTTGCTTGTCCAGATCCTGAACAACAACAACAATAAAAAAAATATAGAGAAGAAAACATTAAGACTAACCATATCCCCAGAACAGGGCAAAAGTCTTATGCTCCTTCAAATTTACCTATATCCTCATTGCTCCACAATTCTTACCAAAATGCATGCAAATTTCATTCTGTGCTGATTGCCACTGTTGGATTATGAACCAACAGCAAAAAATACAGCATCCCCAGGAATAATTTAGGTAGGCTTCAGTGCAGAAATTAAGCCACTGTAGATTATTAATCAATAATGAATGAGTTAATTAAATCATACCAATGGTGGTGACTTAGCTTGCAAGTGTAGAGCCAGCACCATCTACTTGATTAAAATCCTCCTAACATTATAGTACCTGAAATATCTCACAACTGTACAAGCTCCGTGAGGTGCCCTGCTCTCCACATTTTCCAAACTCTTTTCCAAGCTCCTTTTAGCAACTTCCCTTACCTGGTAAACATTCTTCAATTTTAATTACATGCTTATTGTGGGTGAATCACAATTGAAGTAATTTTAGAAGGTGAGATATTTGCTAACTGTAGAAGAAAAAAAGCCTAATGAAATTCAAATATATTTCACTGCTTATTATCCAAATGTACAGCTGCTTGCATAGCCCTACTTAGCATTTATAGCTATTTTCATTCCCAGCTGAACCCCTAATCTCTTGTTCCCATTTAAGACCATTGATCCTCCTCCAGAAATCAGAGAGAAATCTTTTCCTTTTTTAAAACTAGACTTGCACAGAGCTTCTCTTACATATGCTATGAAAAAAGAAAAACATCTTTCGGGAGTTCCCTTGAAATATAGTACAAGAAAAAATATATATGCGAATACATACACATGTACATACACACACACACACACACAGAGAGAGAGAGAGAGAGAGAGAGAGAGAGAGAGAGAAAGATTGAGAAGAAGAGAAAGAGAGGGAGGAGGAAGAGTAAGAACTTTCATTTGGCTCAAGAACTCTCAAAAATGGGTGGTGGTAGTGGTGTATGCTTTTAATCCCAGCACTATAGAGGCAGAGATATGTAGATCTCTGAGTTCAAAGACAGCCTGGTCTACAGAGAAAGTTCCAAGACAGCCAGAGCTATACAGGAAGACTCTGTCTTCAACCAAGCAACCAAACAGGCAAACAAAAAATGGCTTAAATGTAATTTGGAATTAATTCATAATCAGCCCAAGACAGATTAGTTTAGTTATCTATTGAAGTCCTAATTTGTTTCCTTTCCCTAAATAATTTTTAAAATATTAGGTGAAGCTCTTTGAGATAGGGTTTTCTGGACTTGCAATCACAATGATGCCTGCCTCAGCCTGCCGTGTGTTAGGATTGTAGGGTGCACCTACATCACTGGCCTCAATTAAGTTTATTTTGTAAAAGTGATAGATTGATATCAATTTGCATTACAATTTTTAATGAAAACATATAAGACAGTGGAAAGTAGTTATTTAATATTAACTGTTTATAGTCTAGGTATGTAAAAATTTTCCTAGTCTCCATACTGGGTCTCAAGAGTACATGTTGACGGCATCTGGTCAATTTCATGCAAGTTTATGAAATATTTTATTTCAAACTATAAGCTCATCAGCAAGTCCTTAGAAAAAAACAATGCTACTTACTGTTGAGGTCCCAATGCTGCTAGAGAAAGCTTCTTTATGGGCTAGTAGGTTCTGTATGTGTGAATGTTTCAGTCTACCAGCTAAACCTCGCTAGCCTTTCAGGAAATACAATAGTCACAATGGCTTAAAAGATGGATGACTATCCATGTTTCAGAAACCTCAAGTGAATACAAAAGGCTAAAAAGGCTTATTCTCCTCCTAAATACTAGGGAACATGGCACTATTAGCCCCAAATAATTCAAACAAACAACAAAAAACCCAAAAAAACAACTAAACAAAAAGGAAAACACAAAGCTTGTCATTGCAGCAACAAAATGTTGCTAGTTTATGATTCACAAAGATGTATCAGATGCAATTACTTTGTGGAAGGCTTATTTTGCATATTCCCGCCCCCCAAAAAAACCAAAAAACAAAAAACAAAACAAAAAAAAAACAATCTAGTCAGAAAATTTTGCATAATCATTTGCGGAACACTCATGTTAGGCTTGGATCATGGTCAATTGTTAATGAGTTACCGGATCTATGGTCAGTTAAAAAAAAAAAAAAAAAAGACTGTGCTCTGAAAGGACGCTTCCTCACTAATTATTTTTCTTCTATTATTCAAGACACTGCATTTTGGCCTTAGGTGTGAGTCAGATTGGGAGTTAAACTCCAGTACAGAGATAGCCCTTGAAAATCCCAATCATAGTCCCCAGCCACTCCACCCAGCCTCTGTATTTGGAGGGCTGGAAAGGAAGAACTCCAAAGTCACCAGAATGGTTCAGCCTTGAGACAGGAAACATCTGTTTCTGAGTCACAGTAAATAGTCCTCTACCTAAAAGAAGCTGAGAACACCTCTTGAACAGAAATAGCCTGGAATGTGGAGGTGTTTGTTTGGCATTTAGCTTGCTTTAACTAGAGCACTGACTGCAATATAATGTCTTTTTACCCACTATCACTTTGTTGCTTTTGCTTTTCCACTAAGGAAAAAAGAAAATTGCTATCTCTAATTCCAGGTCTAGGTGACAACACCCTCTTCTGGCCTCCATAGGTACTGCACACATGTGCAGACATACATGTAGGCAAATACTCAAAATGAAAATGTAATACATATTTAAAGTACATCCTTCAGATTCCTTGTCTTTACTGTAGGTCCTATTCAATATTGATTCCATTCCAAAATATCACATTATGTTCACAATTCATCTTTCTTGTTTTTGTTTTGGTTTTGGTTTGTTTTGTTTTGGTTTGGTTTGGTTTTGAGACAGTGTTTTTCTGTGTAGTCCTGGCTATCTTGGAACTCACTCTGTAGACCAGGCTGGCCTCAAACTCAGAAATCCACCTGCCTCTGCCTCCCAAGTGCTGGGATTAAAGGTGTGCGCTACCACCACCAGGCAACAGTTCATCTCTCTTAAGGCAGATCTAGCAAGTAAATTTCTTACTATTCTATTATTTTACATAACTTTGACCTAGTTGAGAGGTATTGCTGAAGGTTTTAGTATGCCCCTGGTATAAGACCAGTCTGATGTTTTTTCTTCACCAAACTGGAGCTATAGAGGATAGAGACAAGACTCCAAGGTTAATAACTCTGACTGAACATCCAGAGGACCCTGGTTCAATCCTCAGTACCCACATGGTGGCTCAAAATATTCTATAACTCCAGTTTTAGGGGATCCAATGACATCATCTGTTCTCCAAGGGCACCAAGCATGCATATGTGTACACACATAGACAAAATGCTCATACATATATCTATAGATATATTAGATAGATAGATAGATAGATAGATAGATAGATAGATAGATAGATAGA